>OY804524.1:11659917-11863046 GCA_963680855.1 Lepeophtheirus nordmannii | reverse complement strand
ACATAATTGTCGGTTTTTGTTTTGTTTTGTTTTGTTTTGTTTTTTATCATACCTTTACCTAAAAAAAACAAAAAAACATTTATAGTTGGTTTTATCAGCTTTACTACTTTTTGGGACTTTAGGTCTTAATGGGCTAAAAGAATGTGAAATTTCTATTAAAAAACTATGCGTCGGCCGGGAATCGAACCCGGATCACTGCTTGGAAGGCAGCTATGCTGACCATTATACCACCGACGCTTCTTCTTACCATTCTCCAATTCAAATACATTTTTATTCTTTTTCCTTCATCTCCTACTCCAAAGTTAACGCGTATCTTTATAACAGGCACGCCTTCTTGATAAAAGACAGAAATGTCAAATGCATGCAGAGTCAAGAGAATGTTAAAAGGCTCAAAATAAATCAAAGAATTACAACAACATAAAACAAAGGACCATGATCTCTTTTTTCTTGACATTTATTTCGAGTCACATTGAACCATTCCTTATTAAAAAAAAAAAAAAAAAAAAAGGTGAAAATCTGTTATCCAAAAGCAGGCAAATTTGTGTTTTGATTTCATTTTTTGAATGAAGGAAGGGATGAGGTAATCTACATAATTTTTGTTTTATTTGTCAAGATTCTTTTTGGTTTGGAAAAGGGAATTTTATGATTTCATATGATAAGAGATAAGTGATGTCCTAATTTGATGAAGAGAATAAATGAGAGCTTCTGAATTCCATTTTTGTTTTTCTTCAAGTGCATCAACAACATACTTGGAGATATTTACTCGAAATTTGTAGCTATGATTTGAGAAAATGGAATATGTAAACCTAAATTGATTCATGGTTTTTGCTTTACAAAAATCCATTTTCCACTAATAAAGACGGAAAAAAGGAAGATATGCGAGTTTTCTAAAGGAAGTCTTCATGGTTCATTGTGATAAATGAGATGAAGAACTGGAGGAAGACATCGGAAGTCAAATTACTTACTTAAAAAAAGTTACAATGTGAAATTTTTACTAAAATTCATTGCGTCGGCCGGGAATCGAACCCGGATCAACTGCTTGGAAGGCAGCTATGCTGACCATTATACCACCGACGCTTCTTCTTACCATTCTCCAATTCAAACAAACCTTTATTGTTTTTCCTTCATTTCATATATTATGACCTAACTTTAGATTTTTATACATTGCAATTAAACTGATTGAAACATTATTTAGATCACTCATTCAATTCAAAAAATTATCTCAAAACAAACCTTAATATTATTCAGCTAATCTCTATAAATATATATTTTCCTTATCATGGCATCCTCAGAGTCAAGCAAGTCTCGCTCCTAAATATTCATTAACTAATTACTTCTCAGTTTATAAATATTTTTTAATTATGATAATGTTTATAATTAGTGGCTCAGTGTAATCGCCTGGGTTTTTTGTATACCCAATTTCTGGAAATTTGACATTATTTTTGATCCAAACTTTGCATATAGAAATTTTTCTATCATATCATTCTCAGAAATACGACTTCTTTATTTACTAATATTTGTAATTTACAATGAAATTATGTTTCATATATGAGGTTGAATACAGATGAAATCATTCACCTATTAGATAGGCTTGATAGCAATAATGATATTATCCATGAGATGTCAAGGATTTGTATGACGCCAAGAATATTGAGGATACTTATTGATCCACTCAATAAAAAAAATAAATTAATTAAATTATATTGAGAATGGGGTTCTTCTTATTGATGAATGCATGATTCCTTACTTTAGCAAACATTTGGAAAGAGTAATTTATTCTTGGGAAAGCAATTCGATTTGGTTTTGACGTGGAATTTAACATATATTAGTTAAAAATGAATCTTATATCTTATCCAAAAGTCTAAGCTTCCAGGAAATCATAGACATAATATTTGATATTTATACCTATTTATAGAGCATTCCTATAATGGTAGAATTACAATCCTGAGAGTATCTTGCATCAAGGAACATGTAGGGATAATTGAACGAACAGATATCCTATCTCTGAGAAAAGTCGGATGAAAAATGAGCTACGAGGGGATGTAAACCATAGGATGAGGGATAATACTTCACAAATAAAATGAAAAGACAATCGAGAAGTTACATCTGAAATGACCCTAGTATCAACAAATTCAAGAATCTGTCTCTTTTCAAGTTTATGATAACCACATAGTATATGTTGAGATTATTGGATCATGCCATTAGTACATATAAAATCTGAACACGCCAAAAGAAACAATGGTGGATAATATTTACGTATCTGTCATTGGTCTCGGATGCCAACATATGATGGCATGAGGAAACCCACAATCTCAGTTTATTAAGACCTTATCCCTTCATTGCTGTGAATTCTTTTGACAATCAAGATTATAGGGGCGAAATAAGTCTTCTTAGTTCTCAGAAGTGACCAGGAAAAACAGTGTAAGAAATCTAAGTTCAGGGCCTCATCTGTGTGGGTCTCTATCCTAAATGTTTTGAATATTATCACACCAGTGTAATTACCATGATCATATAATGATGAAAAATGATAATAGGTGCTCCCCCTCCCCCCTTATTTTACCCAGTAATGCCAATTGGTGAATTTTTTTATATACTAAAATTGCAGCATACATAATTGTCGGTTTTTGTTTTGTTTTGTTTTGTTTTGTTTTTTATCATACCTTTACCTAAAAAAAACAAAAAAACATTTATAGTTGGTTTTATCAGCTTTACTACTTTTTGGGACTTTAGGTCTTAATGGGCTAAAAGAATGTGAAATTTCTATTAAAAAACTATGCGTCGGCCGGGAATCGAACCCGGATCAACTGCTTGGAAGGCAGCTATGCTGACCATTATACCACCGACGCTTCTTCTTACCATTCTCCAATTCAAATACATTTTTATTCTTTTTCCTTCATCTCCTACTCCAAAGTTTAACGCGTATCTTTATAACAGGCACGCCTTCTTGATAAAAGACAGAAATGTCAAATGCATGCAGAGTCAAGAGAATGTTAAAAGGCTCAAAATAAATCAAAGAATTACAACAACATAAAACAAAGGACCATGATCTCTTTTTTTCTTGACATTTATTTCGAGTCACATTGAACCATTCCTTATTAAAAAAAAAAAAAAAAAAAAAAAGGTGAAAATCTGTTATCCAAAAGCAGGCAAATTTGTGTTTTGATTTCATTTTTTGAATGAAGGAAGGGATGAGGTAATCTACATAATTTTTTGTTTTATTTGTCAAGATTCTTTTTGGTTTGGAAAAGGAAATTTTATGATTTCATATGATAAGAGATAAGTGATGTCCTAATTTGATGAAGAGAATAAAATGAGAGCTTCTGAATTCCATTTTTGTTTTTTCTTCAAGTGCATCAACAACATACTTGGAGATATTTACTCGAAATTTGTAGCTATGATTTGAGAAAATGGAATATGTAAACCTAAATTGATTCATGGTTTTTGCTTTACAAAAATCCATTTTCCACTAATAAAGACGGAAAAAAGGAAGATATGCGAGTTTTCTAAAGGAAGTCTTCATGGTTCATTGTGATAAATGAGATTGAAGAACTGGAGGAAGACATCGGAAGTCAAATTACTTACTTAAAAAAAGTTACAATGTGAAATTTTTACTAAAATTCATTGCGTCGGCCGGGAATCGAACCCGGATCAACTGCTTGGAAGGCAGCTATGCTGACCATTATACCACCGACGCTTCTTCTTACCATTCTCCAATTCAAACAAACCTTTATTGTTTTTCCTTCATTTCATATATTATGACCTAACTTTAGATTTTTATACATTGCAATTAAACTGATTGAAACATTATTTAGATCACTCATTCAATTCAAAAAATTATCTCAAAACAAACCTTAATATTATTCAGCTAATCTCTATAAATATATATTTTCCTTATCATGGCATCCTCAGAGTCAAGCAAGTCTCGCTCCTAAATATTCATTAACTAATTACTTCTCAGTTTATAAATATTTTTTAATTATGATAATGTTTATAATTAGTGGCTCAGTGTAATCGCCTGGGTTTTTTGTATACCCAATTTCTGGAAATTTGACATTATTTTTGATCCAAACTTTGCATATAGAAATTTTTCTATCATATCATTCTCAGAAATACGACTTCTTTATTTACTAATATTTGTAATTTACAATGAAATTATGTTTCATATATGAGGTTGAATACAGATGAAATCATTCACCTATTAGATAGGCTTGATAGCAATAATGATATTATCCATGAGATGTCAAGGATTTGTATGACGCCAAGAATATTGAGGATACTTATTGATCCACTCAATAAAAAAAATAAATTAATTAAATTATATTGAGAATGGGGTTCTTCTTATTGATGAATGCATGATTCCTTACTTTAGCAAACATTTGGAAAGAGTAATTTATTCTTGGGAAAGCAATTCGATTTGGTTTTGACGTGGAATTTAACATATATTAGTTAAAAATGAATCTTATATCTTATCCAAAAGTCTAAGCTTCCAGGAAATCATAGACATAATATTTGATATTTATACCTATTTATAGAGCATTCCTATAATGGTAGAATTACAATCCTGAGAGTATCTTGCATCAAGGAACATGTAGGGATAATTGAACGAACAGATATCCTATCTCTGAGAAAAGTCGGATGAAAAATGAGCTACGAGGGGATGTAAACCATAGGATGAGGGATAATACTTCACAAATAAAATGAAAAGACAATCGAGAAGTTACATCTGAAATGACCCTAGTATCAACAAATTCAAGAATCTGTCTCTTTTCAAGTTTATGATAACCACATAGTATATGTTGAGATTATTGGATCATGCCATTAGTACATATAAAATCTGAACACGCCAAAAGAAACAATGGTGGATAATATTTACGTATCTGTCATTGGTCTCGGATGCCAACATATGATGGCATGAGGAAACCCACAATCTCAGTTTATTAAGACCTTATCCCTTCATTGCTGTGAATTCTTTTGACAATCAAGATTATAGGGGCGAAATAAGTCTTCTTAGTTCTCAGAAGTGACCAGGAAAAACAGTGTAAGAAATCTAAGTTCAGGGCCTCATCTGTGTGGGTCTCTATCCTAAATGTTTTGAATATTATCACACCAGTGTAATTACCATGATCATATAATGATGAAAAATGATAATAGGTGCTCCCCCTCCCCCCTTATTTTACCCAGTAATGCCAATTGGTGAATTTTTTTATATACTAAAATTGCAGCATACATAATTGTCGGTTTTTGTTTTGTTTTGTTTTGTTTTGTTTTTTATCATACCTTTACCTAAAAAAAACAAAAAAACATTTATAGTTGGTTTTATCAGCTTTACTACTTTTTGGGACTTTAGGTCTTAATGGGCTAAAAGAATGTGAAATTTCTATTAAAAAACTATGCGTCGGCCGGGAATCGAACCCGGATCAACTGCTTGGAAGGCAGCTATGCTGACCATTATACCACCGACGCTTCTTCTTACCATTCTCCAATTCAAATACATTTTTATTCTTTTTCCTTCATCTCCTACTCCAAAGTTTAACGCGTATCTTTATAACAGGCACGCCTTCTTGATAAAAGACAGAAATGTCAAATGCATGCAGAGTCAAGAGAATGTTAAAAGGCTCAAAATAAATCAAAGAATTACAACAACATAAAACAAAGGACCATGATCTCTTTTTTTCTTGACATTTATTTCGAGTCACATTGAACCATTCCTTATTAAAAAAAAAAAAAAAAAAAAAAAGGTGAAAATCTGTTATCCAAAAGCAGGCAAATTTGTGTTTTGATTTCATTTTTTGAATGAAGGAAGGGATGAGGTAATCTACATAATTTTTTGTTTTATTTGTCAAGATTCTTTTTGGTTTGGAAAAGGGAATTTTATGATTTCATATGATAAGAGATAAGTGATGTCCTAATTTGATGAAGAGAATAAAATGAGAGCTTCTGAATTCCATTTTTGTTTTTTCTTCAAGTGCATCAACAACATACTTGGAGATATTTACTCGAAATTTGTAGCTATGATTTGAGAAAATGGAATATGTAAACCTAAATTGATTCATGGTTTTTGCTTTACAAAAATCCATTTTCCACTAATAAAGACGGAAAAAAGGAAGATATGCGAGTTTTCTAAAGGAAGTCTTCATGGTTCATTGTGATAAATGAGATTGAAGAACTGGAGGAAGACATCGGAAGTCAAATTACTTACTTAAAAAAAGTTACAATGTGAAATTTTTACTAAAATTCATTGCGTCGGCCGGGAATCGAACCCGGATCAACTGCTTGGAAGGCAGCTATGCTGACCATTATACCACCGACGCTTCTTCTTACCATTCTCCAATTCAAACAAACCTTTATTGTTTTTCCTTCATTTCATATATTATGACCTAACTTTAGATTTTTATACATTGCAATTAAACTGATTGAAACATTATTTAGATCACTCATTCAATTCAAAAAATTATCTCAAAACAAACCTTAATATTATTCAGCTAATCTCTATAAATATATATTTTCCTTATCATGGCATCCTCAGAGTCAAGCAAGTCTCGCTCCTAAATATTCATTAACTAATTACTTCTCAGTTTATAAATATTTTTTAATTATGATAATGTTTATAATTAGTGGCTCAGTGTAATCGCCTGGGTTTTTTGTATACCCAATTTCTGGAAATTTGACATTATTTTTGATCCAAACTTTGCATATAGAAATTTTTCTATCATATCATTCTCAGAAATACGACTTCTTTATTTACTAATATTTGTAATTTACAATGAAATTATGTTTCATATATGAGGTTGAATACAGATGAAATCATTCACCTATTAGATAGGCTTGATAGCAATAATGATATTATCCATGAGATGTCAAGGATTTGTATGACGCCAAGAATATTGAGGATACTTATTGATCCACTCAATAAAAAAAATAAATTAATTAAATTATATTGAGAATGGGGTTCTTCTTATTGATGAATGCATGATTCCTTACTTTAGCAAACATTTGGAAAGAGTAATTTATTCTTGGGAAAGCAATTCGATTTGGTTTTGACGTGGAATTTAACATATATTAGTTAAAAATGAATCTTATATCTTATCCAAAAGTCTAAGCTTCCAGGAAATCATAGACATAATATTTGATATTTATACCTATTTATAGAGCATTCCTATAATGGTAGAATTACAATCCTGAGAGTATCTTGCATCAAGGAACATGTAGGGATAATTGAACGAACAGATATCCTATCTCTGAGAAAAGTCGGATGAAAAATGAGCTACGAGGGGATGTAAACCATAGGATGAGGGATAATACTTCACAAATAAAATGAAAAGACAATCGAGAAGTTACATCTGAAATGACCCTAGTATCAACAAATTCAAGAATCTGTCTCTTTTCAAGTTTATGATAACCACATAGTATATGTTGAGATTATTGGATCATGCCATTAGTACATATAAAATCTGAACACGCCAAAAGAAACAATGGTGGATAATATTTACGTATCTGTCATTGGTCTCGGATGCCAACATATGATGGCATGAGGAAACCCACAATCTCAGTTTATTAAGACCTTATCCCTTCATTGCTGTGAATTCTTTTGACAATCAAGATTATAGGGGCGAAATAAGTCTTCTTAGTTCTCAGAAGTGACCAGGAAAAACAGTGTAAGAAATCTAAGTTCAGGGCCTCATCTGTGTGGGTCTCTATCCTAAATGTTTTGAATATTATCACACCAGTGTAATTACCATGATCATATAATGATGAAAAATGATAATAGGTGCTCCCCCTCCCCCCTTATTTTACCCAGTAATGCCAATTGGTGAATTTTTTTATATACTAAAATTGCAGCATACATAATTGTCGGTTTTTGTTTTGTTTTGTTTTGTTTTGTTTTTTATCATACCTTTACCTAAAAAAAACAAAAAAACATTTATAGTTGGTTTTATCAGCTTTACTACTTTTTGGGACTTTAGGTCTTAATGGGCTAAAAGAATGTGAAATTTCTATTAAAAAACTATGCGTCGGCCGGGAATCGAACCCGGATCAACTGCTTGGAAGGCAGCTATGCTGACCATTATACCACCGACGCTTCTTCTTACCATTCTCCAATTCAAATACATTTTTATTCTTTTTCCTTCATCTCCTACTCCAAAGTTTAACGCGTATCTTTATAACAGGCACGCCTTCTTGATAAAAGACAGAAATGTCAAATGCATGCAGAGTCAAGAGAATGTTAAAAGGCTCAAAATAAATCAAAGAATTACAACAACATAAAACAAAGGACCATGATCTCTTTTTTTCTTGACATTTATTTCGAGTCACATTGAACCATTCCTTATTAAAAAAAAAAAAAAAAAAAAAAGGTGAAAATCTGTTATCCAAAAGCAGGCAAATTTGTGTTTTGATTTCATTTTTTGAATGAAGGAAGGGATGAGGTAATCTACATAATTTTTTGTTTTATTTGTCAAGATTCTTTTTGGTTTGGAAAAGGGAATTTTATGATTTCATATGATAAGAGATAAGTGATGTCCTAATTTGATGAAGAGAATAAAATGAGAGCTTCTGAATTCCATTTTTGTTTTTTCTTCAAGTGCATCAACAACATACTTGGAGATATTTACTCGAAATTTGTAGCTATGATTTGAGAAAATGGAATATGTAAACCTAAATTGATTCATGGTTTTTGCTTTACAAAAATCCATTTTCCACTAATAAAGACGGAAAAAAGGAAGATATGCGAGTTTTCTAAAGGAAGTCTTCATGGTTCATTGTGATAAATGAGATTGAAGAACTGGAGGAAGACATCGGAAGTCAAATTACTTACTTAAAAAAAGTTACAATGTGAAATTTTTACTAAAATTCATTGCGTCGGCCGGGAATCGAACCCGGATCAACTGCTTGGAAGGCAGCTATGCTGACCATTATACCACCGACGCTTCTTCTTACCATTCTCCAATTCAAACAAACCTTTATTGTTTTTCCTTCATTTCATATATTATGACCTAACTTTAGATTTTTATACATTGCAATTAAACTGATTGAAACATTATTTAGATCACTCATTCAATTCAAAAAATTATCTCAAAACAAACCTTAATATTATTCAGCTAATCTCTATAAATATATATTTTCCTTATCATGGCATCCTCAGAGTCAAGCAAGTCTCGCTCCTAAATATTCATTAACTAATTACTTCTCAGTTTATAAATATTTTTTAATTATGATAATGTTTATAATTAGTGGCTCAGTGTAATCGCCTGGGTTTTTTGTATACCCAATTTCTGGAAATTTGACATTATTTTTGATCCAAACTTTGCATATAGAAATTTTTCTATCATATCATTCTCAGAAATACGACTTCTTTATTTACTAATATTTGTAATTTACAATGAAATTATGTTTCATATATGAGGTTGAATACAGATGAAATCATTCACCTATTAGATAGGCTTGATAGCAATAATGATATTATCCATGAGATGTCAAGGATTTGTATGACGCCAAGAATATTGAGGATACTTATTGATCCACTCAATAAAAAAAATAAATTAATTAAATTATATTGAGAATGGGGTTCTTCTTATTGATGAATGCATGATTCCTTACTTTAGCAAACATTTGGAAAGAGTAATTTATTCTTGGGAAAGCAATTCGATTTGGTTTTGACGTGGAATTTAACATATATTAGTTAAAAATGAATCTTATATCTTATCCAAAAGTCTAAGCTTCCAGGAAATCATAGACATAATATTTGATATTTATACCTATTTATAGAGCATTCCTATAATGGTAGAATTACAATCCTGAGAGTATCTTGCATCAAGGAACATGTAGGGATAATTGAACGAACAGATATCCTATCTCTGAGAAAAGTCGGATGAAAAATGAGCTACGAGGGGATGTAAACCATAGGATGAGGGATAATACTTCACAAATAAAATGAAAAGACAATCGAGAAGTTACATCTGAAATGACCCTAGTATCAACAAATTCAAGAATCTGTCTCTTTTCAAGTTTATGATAACCACATAGTATATGTTGAGATTATTGGATCATGCCATTAGTACATATAAAATCTGAACACGCCAAAAGAAACAATGGTGGATAATATTTACGTATCTGTCATTGGTCTCGGATGCCAACATATGATGGCATGAGGAAACCCACAATCTCAGTTTATTAAGACCTTATCCCTTCATTGCTGTGAATTCTTTTGACAATCAAGATTATAGGGGCGAAATAAGTCTTCTTAGTTCTCAGAAGTGACCAGGAAAAACAGTGTAAGAAATCTAAGTTCAGGGCCTCATCTGTGTGGGTCTCTATCCTAAATGTTTTGAATATTATCACACCAGTGTAATTACCATGATCATATAATGATGAAAAATGATAATAGGTGCTCCCCCTCCCCCCTTATTTTACCCAGTAATGCCAATTGGTGAATTTTTTTATATACTAAAATTGCAGCATACATAATTGTCGGTTTTTGTTTTGTTTTGTTTTGTTTTGTTTTTTATCATACCTTTACCTAAAAAAAACAAAAAAACATTTATAGTTGGTTTTATCAGCTTTACTACTTTTTGGGACTTTAGGTCTTAATGGGCTAAAAGAATGTGAAATTTCTATTAAAAAACTATGCGTCGGCCGGGAATCGAACCCGGATCAACTGCTTGGAAGGCAGCTATGCTGACCATTATACCACCGACGCTTCTTCTTACCATTCTCCAATTCAAATACATTTTTATTCTTTTTCCTTCATCTCCTACTCCAAAGTTTAACGCGTATCTTTATAACAGGCACGCCTTCTTGATAAAAGACAGAAATGTCAAATGCATGCAGAGTCAAGAGAATGTTAAAAGGCTCAAAATAAATCAAAGAATTACAACAACATAAAACAAAGGACCATGATCTCTTTTTTTCTTGACATTTATTTCGAGTCACATTGAACCATTCCTTATTAAAAAAAAAAAAAAAAAAAAAAGGTGAAAATCTGTTATCCAAAAGCAGGCAAATTTGTGTTTTGATTTCATTTTTTGAATGAAGGAAGGGATGAGGTAATCTACATAATTTTTTGTTTTATTTGTCAAGATTCTTTTTGGTTTGGAAAAGGGAATTTTATGATTTCATATGATAAGAGATAAGTGATGTCCTAATTTGATGAAGAGAATAAAATGAGAGCTTCTGAATTCCATTTTTGTTTTTTCTTCAAGTGCATCAACAACATACTTGGAGATATTTACTCGAAATTTGTAGCTATGATTTGAGAAAATGGAATATGTAAACCTAAATTGATTCATGGTTTTTGCTTTACAAAAATCCATTTTCCACTAATAAAGACGGAAAAAAGGAAGATATGCGAGTTTTCTAAAGGAAGTCTTCATGGTTCATTGTGATAAATGAGATTGAAGAACTGGAGGAAGACATCGGAAGTCAAATTACTTACTTAAAAAAAGTTACAATGTGAAATTTTTACTAAAATTCATTGCGTCGGCCGGGAATCGAACCCGGATCAACTGCTTGGAAGGCAGCTATGCTGACCATTATACCACCGACGCTTCTTCTTACCATTCTCCAATTCAAACAAACCTTTATTGTTTTTCCTTCATTTCATATATTATGACCTAACTTTAGATTTTTATACATTGCAATTAAACTGATTGAAACATTATTTAGATCACTCATTCAATTCAAAAAATTATCTCAAAACAAACCTTAATATTATTCAGCTAATCTCTATAAATATATATTTTCCTTATCATGGCATCCTCAGAGTCAAGCAAGTCTCGCTCCTAAATATTCATTAACTAATTACTTCTCAGTTTATAAATATTTTTTAATTATGATAATGTTTATAATTAGTGGCTCAGTGTAATCGCCTGGGTTTTTTGTATACCCAATTTCTGGAAATTTGACATTATTTTTGATCCAAACTTTGCATATAGAAATTTTTCTATCATATCATTCTCAGAAATACGACTTCTTTATTTACTAATATTTGTAATTTACAATGAAATTATGTTTCATATATGAGGTTGAATACAGATGAAATCATTCACCTATTAGATAGGCTTGATAGCAATAATGATATTATCCATGAGATGTCAAGGATTTGTATGACGCCAAGAATATTGAGGATACTTATTGATCCACTCAATAAAAAAAATAAATTAATTAAATTATATTGAGAATGGGGTTCTTCTTATTGATGAATGCATGATTCCTTACTTTAGCAAACATTTGGAAAGAGTAATTTATTCTTGGGAAAGCAATTCGATTTGGTTTTGACGTGGAATTTAACATATATTAGTTAAAAATGAATCTTATATCTTATCCAAAAGTCTAAGCTTCCAGGAAATCATAGACATAATATTTGATATTTATACCTATTTATAGAGCATTCCTATAATGGTAGAATTACAATCCTGAGAGTATCTTGCATCAAGGAACATGTAGGGATAATTGAACGAACAGATATCCTATCTCTGAGAAAAGTCGGATGAAAAATGAGCTACGAGGGGATGTAAACCATAGGATGAGGGATAATACTTCACAAATAAAATGAAAAGACAATCGAGAAGTTACATCTGAAATGACCCTAGTATCAACAAATTCAAGAATCTGTCTCTTTTCAAGTTTATGATAACCACATAGTATATGTTGAGATTATTGGATCATGCCATTAGTACATATAAAATCTGAACACGCCAAAAGAAACAATGGTGGATAATATTTACGTATCTGTCATTGGTCTCGGATGCCAACATATGATGGCATGAGGAAACCCACAATCTCAGTTTATTAAGACCTTATCCCTTCATTGCTGTGAATTCTTTTGACAATCAAGATTATAGGGGCGAAATAAGTCTTCTTAGTTCTCAGAAGTGACCAGGAAAAACAGTGTAAGAAATCTAAGTTCAGGGCCTCATCTGTGTGGGTCTCTATCCTAAATGTTTTGAATATTATCACACCAGTGTAATTACCATGATCATATAATGATGAAAAATGATAATAGGTGCTCCCCCTCCCCCCTTATTTTACCCAGTAATGCCAATTGGTGAATTTTTTTATATACTAAAATTGCAGCATACATAATTGTCGGTTTTTGTTTTGTTTTGTTTTGTTTTGTTTTTTATCATACCTTTACCTAAAAAAAACAAAAAAACATTTATAGTTGGTTTTATCAGCTTTACTACTTTTTGGGACTTTAGGTCTTAATGGGCTAAAAGAATGTGAAATTTCTATTAAAAAACTATGCGTCGGCCGGGAATCGAACCCGGATCAACTGCTTGGAAGGCAGCTATGCTGACCATTATACCACCGACGCTTCTTCTTACCATTCTCCAATTCAAATACATTTTTATTCTTTTTCCTTCATCTCCTACTCCAAAGTTTAACGCGTATCTTTATAACAGGCACGCCTTCTTGATAAAAGACAGAAATGTCAAATGCATGCAGAGTCAAGAGAATGTTAAAAGGCTCAAAATAAATCAAAGAATTACAACAACATAAAACAAAGGACCATGATCTCTTTTTTTCTTGACATTTATTTCGAGTCACATTGAACCATTCCTTATTAAAAAAAAAAAAAAAAAAAAAAAGGTGAAAATCTGTTATCCAAAAGCAGGCAAATTTGTGTTTTGATTTCATTTTTTGAATGAAGGAAGGGATGAGGTAATCTACATAATTTTTTGTTTTATTTGTCAAGATTCTTTTTGGTTTGGAAAAGGGAATTTTATGATTTCATATGATAAGAGATAAGTGATGTCCTAATTTGATGAAGAGAATAAAATGAGAGCTTCTGAATTCCATTTTTGTTTTTTCTTCAAGTGCATCAACAACATACTTGGAGATATTTACTCGAAATTTGTAGCTATGATTTGAGAAAATGGAATATGTAAACCTAAATTGATTCATGGTTTTTGCTTTACAAAAATCCATTTTCCACTAATAAAGACGGAAAAAAGGAAGATATGCGAGTTTTCTAAAGGAAGTCTTCATGGTTCATTGTGATAAATGAGATTGAAGAACTGGAGGAAGACATCGGAAGTCAAATTACTTACTTAAAAAAAGTTACAATGTGAAATTTTTACTAAAATTCATTGCGTCGGCCGGGAATCGAACCCGGATCAACTGCTTGGAAGGCAGCTATGCTGACCATTATACCACCGACGCTTCTTCTTACCATTCTCCAATTCAAACAAACCTTTATTGTTTTTCCTTCATTTCATATATTATGACCTAACTTTAGATTTTTATACATTGCAATTAAACTGATTGAAACATTATTTAGATCACTCATTCAATTCAAAAAATTATCTCAAAACAAACCTTAATATTATTCAGCTAATCTCTATAAATATATATTTTCCTTATCATGGCATCCTCAGAGTCAAGCAAGTCTCGCTCCTAAATATTCATTAACTAATTACTTCTCAGTTTATAAATATTTTTTAATTATGATAATGTTTATAATTAGTGGCTCAGTGTAATCGCCTGGGTTTTTTGTATACCCAATTTCTGGAAATTTGACATTATTTTTGATCCAAACTTTGCATATAGAAATTTTTCTATCATATCATTCTCAGAAATACGACTTCTTTATTTACTAATATTTGTAATTTACAATGAAATTATGTTTCATATATGAGGTTGAATACAGATGAAATCATTCACCTATTAGATAGGCTTGATAGCAATAATGATATTATCCATGAGATGTCAAGGATTTGTATGACGCCAAGAATATTGAGGATACTTATTGATCCACTCAATAAAAAAAATAAATTAATTAAATTATATTGAGAATGGGGTTCTTCTTATTGATGAATGCATGATTCCTTACTTTAGCAAACATTTGGAAAGAGTAATTTATTCTTGGGAAAGCAATTCGATTTGGTTTTGACGTGGAATTTAACATATATTAGTTAAAAATGAATCTTATATCTTATCCAAAAGTCTAAGCTTCCAGGAAATCATAGACATAATATTTGATATTTATACCTATTTATAGAGCATTCCTATAATGGTAGAATTACAATCCTGAGAGTATCTTGCATCAAGGAACATGTAGGGATAATTGAACGAACAGATATCCTATCTCTGAGAAAAGTCGGATAAAAAATGAGCTACGAGGGGATGTAAACCATAGGATGAGGGATAATACTTCACAAATAAAATGAAAAGACAATCGAGAAGTTACATCTGAAATGACCCTAGTATCAACAAATTCAAGAATCTGTCTCTTTTCAAGTTTATGATAACCACATAGTATATGTTGAGATTATTGGATCATGCCATTAGTACATATAAAATCTGAACACGCCAAAAGAAACAATGGTGGATAATATTTACGTATCTGTCATTGGTCTCGGATGCCAACATATGATGGCATGAGGAAACCCACAATCTCAGTTTATTAAGACCTTATCCCTTCATTGCTGTGAATTCTTTTGACAATCAAGATTATAGGGGCGAAATAAGTCTTCTTAGTTCTCAGAAGTGACCAGGAAAAACAGTGTAAGAAATCTAAGTTCAGGGCCTCATCTGTGTGGGTCTCTATCCTAAATGTTTTGAATATTATCACACCAGTGTAATTACCATGATCATATAATGATGAAAAATGATAATAGGTGCTCCCCCTCCCCCCTTATTTTACCCAGTAATGCCAATTGGTGAATTTTTTTATATACTAAAATTGCAGCATACATAATTGTCGGTTTTTGTTTTGTTTTGTTTTGTTTTGTTTTGTTTTTTATCATACCTTTACCTAAAAAAAACAAAAAAACATTTATAGTTGGTTTTATCAGCTTTACTACTTTTTGGGACTTTAGGTCTTAATGGGCTAAAAGAATGTGAAATTTCTATTAAAAAACTATGCGTCGGCCGGGAATCGAACCCGGATCAACTGCTTGGAAGGCAGCTATGCTGACCATTATACCACCGACGCTTCTTCTTACCATTCTCCAATTCAAATACATTTTTATTCTTTTTCCTTCATCTCCTACTCCAAAGTTTAACGCGTATCTTTATAACAGGCACGCCTTCTTGATAAAAGACAGAAATGTCAAATGCATGCAGAGTCAAGAGAATGTTAAAAGGCTCAAAATAAATCAAAGAATTACAACAACATAAAACAAAGGACCATGATCTCTTTTTTTCTTGACATTTATTTCGAGTCACATTGAACCATTCCTTATTAAAAAAAAAAAAAAAAAAAAAAAAAGGTGAAAATCTGTTATCCAAAAGCAGGCAAATTTGTGTTTTGATTTCATTTTTTGAATGAAGGAAGGGATGAGGTAATCTACATAATTTTTTGTTTTATTTGTCAAGATTCTTTTTGGTTTGGAAAAGGAAATTTTATGATTTCATATGATAAGAGATAAGTGATGTCCTAATTTGATGAAGAGAATAAAATGAGAGCTTCTGAATTCCATTTTTGTTTTTTCTTCAAGTGCATCAACAACATACTTGGAGATATTTACTCGAAATTTGTAGCTATGATTTGAGAAAATGGAATATGTAAACCTAAATTGATTCATGGTTTTTGCTTTACAAAAATCCATTTTCCACTAATAAAGACGGAAAAAAGGAAGATATGCGAGTTTTCTAAAGGAAGTCTTCATGGTTCATTGTGATAAATGAGATTGAAGAACTGGAGGAAGACATCGGAAGTCAAATTACTTACTTAAAAAAAGTTACAATGTGAAATTTTTACTAAAATTCATTGCGTCGGCCGGGAATCGAACCCGGATCAACTGCTTGGAAGGCAGCTATGCTGACCATTATACCACCGACGCTTCTTCTTACCATTCTCCAATTCAAACAAACCTTTATTGTTTTTCCTTCATTTCATATATTATGACCTAACTTTAGATTTTTATACATTGCAATTAAACTGATTGAAACATTATTTAGATCACTCATTCAATTCAAAAAATTATCTCAAAACAAACCTTAATATTATTCAGCTAATCTCTATAAATATATATTTTCCTTATCATGGCATCCTCAGAGTCAAGCAAGTCTCGCTCCTAAATATTCATTAACTAATTACTTCTCAGTTTATAAATATTTTTTAATTATGATAATGTTTATAATTAGTGGCTCAGTGTAATCGCCTGGGTTTTTTGTATACCCAATTTCTGGAAATTTGACATTATTTTTGATCCAAACTTTGCATATAGAAATTTTTCTATCATATCATTCTCAGAAATACGACTTCTTTATTTACTAATATTTGTAATTTACAATGAAATTATGTTTCATATATGAGGTTGAATACAGATGAAATCATTCACCTATTAGATAGGCTTGATAGCAATAATGATATTATCCATGAGATGTCAAGGATTTGTATGACGCCAAGAATATTGAGGATACTTATTGATCCACTCAATAAAAAAAATAAATTAATTAAATTATATTGAGAATGGGGTTCTTCTTATTGATGAATGCATGATTCCTTACTTTAGCAAACATTTGGAAAGAGTAATTTATTCTTGGGAAAGCAATTCGATTTGGTTTTGACGTGGAATTTAACATATATTAGTTAAAAATGAATCTTATATCTTATCCAAAAGTCTAAGCTTCCAGGAAATCATAGACATAATATTTGATATTTATACCTATTTATAGAGCATTCCTATAATGGTAGAATTACAATCCTGAGAGTATCTTGCATCAAGGAACATGTAGGGATAATTGAACGAACAGATATCCTATCTCTGAGAAAAGTCGGATGAAAAATGAGCTACGAGGGGATGTAAACCATAGGATGAGGGATAATACTTCACAAATAAAATGAAAAGACAATCGAGAAGTTACATCTGAAATGACCCTAGTATCAACAAATTCAAGAATCTGTCTCTTTTCAAGTTTATGATAACCACATAGTATATGTTGAGATTATTGGATCATGCCATTAGTACATATAAAATCTGAACACGCCAAAAGAAACAATGGTGGATAATATTTACGTATCTGTCATTGGTCTCGGATGCCAACATATGATGGCATGAGGAAACCCACAATCTCAGTTTATTAAGACCTTATCCCTTCATTGCTGTGAATTCTTTTGACAATCAAGATTATAGGGGCGAAATAAGTCTTCTTAGTTCTCAGAAGTGACCAGGAAAAACAGTGTAAGAAATCTAAGTTCAGGGCCTCATCTGTGTGGGTCTCTATCCTAAATGTTTTGAATATTATCACACCAGTGTAATTACCATGATCATATAATGATGAAAAATGATAATAGGTGCTCCCCCTCCCCCCTTATTTTACCCAGTAATGCCAATTGGTGAATTTTTTTATATACTAAAATTGCAGCATACATAATTGTCGGTTTTTGTTTTGTTTTGTTTTGTTTTGTTTTTTATCATACCTTTACCTAAAAAAAACAAAAAAACATTTATAGTTGGTTTTATCAGCTTTACTACTTTTTGGGACTTTAGGTCTTAATGGGCTAAAAGAATGTGAAATTTCTATTAAAAAACTATGCGTCGGCCGGGAATCGAACCCGGATCAACTGCTTGGAAGGCAGCTATGCTGACCATTATACCACCGACGCTTCTTCTTACCATTCTCCAATTCAAATACATTTTTATTCTTTTTCCTTCATCTCCTACTCCAAAGTTTAACGCGTATCTTTATAACAGGCACGCCTTCTTGATAAAAGACAGAAATGTCAAATGCATGCAGAGTCAAGAGAATGTTAAAAGGCTCAAAATAAATCAAAGAATTACAACAACATAAAACAAAGGACCATGATCTCTTTTTTTCTTGACATTTATTTCGAGTCACATTGAACCATTCCTTATTAAAAAAAAAAAAAAAAAAAAAAGGTGAAAATCTGTTATCCAAAAGCAGGCAAATTTGTGTTTTGATTTCATTTTTTGAATGAAGGAAGGGATGAGGTAATCTACATAATTTTTTGTTTTATTTGTCAAGATTCTTTTTGGTTTGGAAAAGGGAATTTTATGATTTCATATGATAAGAGATAAGTGATGTCCTAATTTGATGAAGAGAATAAAATGAGAGCTTCTGAATTCCATTTTTGTTTTTTCTTCAAGTGCATCAACAACATACTTGGAGATATTTACTCGAAATTTGTAGCTATGATTTGAGAAAATGGAATATGTAAACCTAAATTGATTCATGGTTTTTGCTTTACAAAAATCCATTTTCCACTAATAAAGACGGAAAAAAGGAAGATATGCGAGTTTTCTAAAGGAAGTCTTCATGGTTCATTGTGATAAATGAGATTGAAGAACTGGAGGAAGACATCGGAAGTCAAATTACTTACTTAAAAAAAGTTACAATGTGAAATTTTTACTAAAATTCATTGCGTCGGCCGGGAATCGAACCCGGATCAACTGCTTGGAAGGCAGCTATGCTGACCATTATACCACCGACGCTTCTTCTTACCATTCTCCAATTCAAACAAACCTTTATTGTTTTTCCTTCATTTCATATATTATGACCTAACTTTAGATTTTTATACATTGCAATTAAACTGATTGAAACATTATTTAGATCACTCATTCAATTCAAAAAATTATCTCAAAACAAACCTTAATATTATTCAGCTAATCTCTATAAATATATATTTTCCTTATCATGGCATCCTCAGAGTCAAGCAAGTCTCGCTCCTAAATATTCATTAACTAATTACTTCTCAGTTTATAAATATTTTTTAATTATGATAATGTTTATAATTAGTGGCTCAGTGTAATCGCCTGGGTTTTTTGTATACCCAATTTCTGGAAATTTGACATTATTTTTGATCCAAACTTTGCATATAGAAATTTTTCTATCATATCATTCTCAGAAATACGACTTCTTTATTTACTAATATTTGTAATTTACAATGAAATTATGTTTCATATATGAGGTTGAATACAGATGAAATCATTCACCTATTAGATAGGCTTGATAGCAATAATGATATTATCCATGAGATGTCAAGGATTTGTATGACGCCAAGAATATTGAGGATACTTATTGATCCACTCAATAAAAAAAATAAATTAATTAAATTATATTGAGAATGGGGTTCTTCTTATTGATGAATGCATGATTCCTTACTTTAGCAAACATTTGGAAAGAGTAATTTATTCTTGGGAAAGCAATTCGATTTGGTTTTGACGTGGAATTTAACATATATTAGTTAAAAATGAATCTTATATCTTATCCAAAAGTCTAAGCTTCCAGGAAATCATAGACATAATATTTGATATTTATACCTATTTATAGAGCATTCCTATAATGGTAGAATTACAATCCTGAGAGTATCTTGCATCAAGGAACATGTAGGGATAATTGAACGAACAGATATCCTATCTCTGAGAAAAGTCGGATGAAAAATGAGCTACGTGGGGATGTAAACCATAGGATGAGGGATAATACTTCACAAATAAAATGAAAAGACAATCGAGAAGTTACATCTGAAATGACCCTAGTATCAACAAATTCAAGAATCTGTCTCTTTTCAAGTTTATGATAACCACATAGTATATGTTGAGATTATTGGATCATGCCATTAGTACATATAAAATCTGAACACGCCAAAAGAAACAATGGTGGATAATATTTACGTATCTGTCATTGGTCTCGGATGCCAACATATGATGGCATGAGGAAACCCACAATCTCAGTTTATTAAGACCTTATCCCTTCATTGCTGTGAATTCTTTTGACAATCAAGATTATAGGGGCGAAATAAGTCTTCTTAGTTCTCAGAAGTGACCAGGAAAAACAGTGTAAGAAATCTAAGTTCAGGGCCTCATCTGTGTGGGTCTCTATCCTAAATGTTTTGAATATTATCACACCAGTGTAATTACCATGATCATATAATGATGAAAAATGATAATAGGTGCTCCCCCTCCCCCCTTATTTTACCCAGTAATGCCAATTGGTGAATTTTTTTATATACTAAAATTGCAGCATACATAATTGTCGGTTTTTGTTTTGTTTTGTTTTGTTTTGTTTTTTATCATACCTTTACCTAAAAAAAACAAAAAAACATTTATAGTTGGTTTTATCAGCTTTACTACTTTTTGGGACTTTAGGTCTTAATGGGCTAAAAGAATGTGAAATTTCTATTAAAAAACTATGCGTCGGCCGGGAATCGAACCCGGATCAACTGCTTGGAAGGCAGCTATGCTGACCATTATACCACCGACGCTTCTTCTTACCATTCTCCAATTCAAATACATTTTTATTCTTTTTCCTTCATCTCCTACTCCAAAGTTTAACGCGTATCTTTATAACAGGCACGCCTTCTTGATAAAAGACAGAAATGTCAAATGCATGCAGAGTCAAGAGAATGTTAAAAGGCTCAAAATAAATCAAAGAATTACAACAACATAAAACAAAGGACCATGATCTCTTTTTTTCTTGACATTTATTTCGAGTCACATTGAACCATTCCTTATTAAAAAAAAAAAAAAAAAAAAAAAGGTGAAAATCTGTTATCCAAAAGCAGGCAAATTTGTGTTTTGATTTCATTTTTTGAATGAAGGAAGGGATGAGGTAATCTACATAATTTTTTGTTTTATTTGTCAAGATTCTTTTTGGTTTGGAAAAGGGAATTTTATGATTTCATATGATAAGAGATAAGTGATGTCCTAATTTGATGAAGAGAATAAAATGAGAGCTTCTGAATTCCATTTTTGTTTTTTCTTCAAGTGCATCAACAACATACTTGGAGATATTTACTCGAAATTTGTAGCTATGATTTGAGAAAATGGAATATGTAAACCTAAATTGATTCATGGTTTTTGCTTTACAAAAATCCATTTTCCACTAATAAAGACGGAAAAAAGGAAGATATGCGAGTTTTCTAAAGGAAGTCTTCATGGTTCATTGTGATAAATGAGATTGAAGAACTGGAGGAAGACATCGGAAGTCAAATTACTTACTTAAAAAAAGTTACAATGTGAAATTTTTACTAAAATTCATTGCGTCGGCCGGGAATCGAACCCGGATCAACTGCTTGGAAGGCAGCTATGCTGACCATTATACCACCGACGCTTCTTCTTACCATTCTCCAATTCAAACAAACCTTTATTGTTTTTCCTTCATTTCATATATTATGACCTAACTTTAGATTTTTATACATTGCAATTAAACTGATTGAAACATTATTTAGATCACTCATTCAATTCAAAAAATTATCTCAAAACAAACCTTAATATTATTCAGCTAATCTCTATAAATATATATTTTCCTTATCATGGCATCCTCAGAGTCAAGCAAGTCTCGCTCCTAAATATTCATTAACTAATTACTTCTCAGTTTATAAATATTTTTTAATTATGATAATGTTTATAATTAGTGGCTCAGTGTAATCGCCTGGGTTTTTTGTATACCCAATTTCTGGAAATTTGACATTATTTTTGATCCAAACTTTGCATATAGAAATTTTTCTATCATATCATTCTCAGAAATACGACTTCTTTATTTACTAATATTTGTAATTTACAATGAAATTATGTTTCATATATGAGGTTGAATACAGATGAAATCATTCACCTATTAGATAGGCTTGATAGCAATAATGATATTATCCATGAGATGTCAAGGATTTGTATGACGCCAAGAATATTGAGGATACTTATTGATCCACTCAATAAAAAAAATAAATTAATTAAATTATATTGAGAATGGGGTTCTTCTTATTGATGAATGCATGATTCCTTACTTTAGCAAACATTTGGAAAGAGTAATTTATTCTTGGGAAAGCAATTCGATTTGGTTTTGACGTGGAATTTAACATATATTAGTTAAAAATGAATCTTATATCTTATCCAAAAGTCTAAGCTTCCAGGAAATCATAGACATAATATTTGATATTTATACCTATTTATAGAGCATTCCTATAATGGTAGAATTACAATCCTGAGAGTATCTTGCATCAAGGAACATGTAGGGATAATTGAACGAACAGATATCCTATCTCTGAGAAAAGTCGGATAAAAAATGAGCTACGAGGGGATGTAAACCATAGGATGAGGGATAATACTTCACAAATAAAATGAAAAGACAATCGAGAAGTTACATCTGAAATGACCCTAGTATCAACAAATTCAAGAATCTGTCTCTTTTCAAGTTTATGATAACCACATAGTATATGTTGAGATTATTGGATCATGCCATTAGTACATATAAAATCTGAACACGCCAAAAGAAACAATGGTGGATAATATTTACGTATCTGTCATTGGTCTCGGATGCCAACATATGATGGCATGAGGAAACCCACAATCTCAGTTTATTAAGACCTTATCCCTTCATTGCTGTGAATTCTTTTGACAATCAAGATTATAGGGGCGAAATAAGTCTTCTTAGTTCTCAGAAGTGACCAGGAAAAACAGTGTAAGAAATCTAAGTTCAGGGCCTCATCTGTGTGGGTCTCTATCCTAAATGTTTTGAATATTATCACACCAGTGTAATTACCATGATCATATAATGATGAAAAATGATAATAGGTGCTCCCCCTCCCCCCTTATTTTACCCAGTAATGCCAATTGGTGAATTTTTTTATATACTAAAATTGCAGCATACATAATTGTCGGTTTTTGTTTTGTTTTGTTTTGTTTTGTTTTTTATCATACCTTTACCTAAAAAAAACAAAAAAACATTTATAGTTGGTTTTATCAGCTTTACTACTTTTTGGGACTTTAGGTCTTAATGGGCTAAAAGAATGTGAAATTTCTATTAAAAAACTATGCGTCGGCCAGAAATCGAACCCGGATCAACTGCTTGGAAGGCAGCTATGCTGACCATTATACCACCGACGCTTCTTCTTACCATTCTCCAATTCAAATACATTTTTATTCTTTTTCCTTCATCTCCTACTCCAAAGTTTAACGCGTATCTTTATAACAGGCACGCCTTCTTGATAAAAGACAGAAATGTCAAATGCATGCAGAGTCAAGAGAATGTTAAAAGGCTCAAAATAAATCAAAGAATTACAACAACATAAAACAAAGGACCATGATCTCTTTTTTTCTTGACATTTATTTCGAGTCACATTGAACCATTCCTTATTAAAAAAAAAAAAAAAAAAAAAAGGTGCAAATCTGTTATCCAAAAGCAGGCAAATTTGTGTTTTGATTTCATTTTTTGAATGAAGGAAGGGATGAGGTAATCTACATAATTTTTTGTTTTATTTGTCAAGATTCTTTTTGGTTTGGAAAAGGGAATTTTATGATTTCATATGATAAGAGATAAGTGATGTCCTAATTTGATGAAGAGAATAAAATGAGAGCTTCTGAATTCCATTTTTGTTTTTTCTTCAAGTGCATCAACAACATACTTGGAGATATTTACTCGAAATTTGTAGCTATGATTTGAGAAAATGGAATATGTAAACCTAAATTGATTCATGGTTTTTGCTTTACAAAAATCCATTTTCCACTAATAAAGACGGAAAAAAGGAAGATATGCGAGTTTTCTAAAGGAAGTCTTCATGGTTCATTGTGATAAATGAGATTGAAGAACTGGAGGAAGACATCGGAAGTCAAATTACTTACTTAAAAAAAGTTACAATGTGAAATTTTTACTAAAATTCATTGCGTCGGCCGGGAATCGAACCCGGATCAACTGCTTGGAAGGCAGCTATGCTGACCATTATACCACCGACGCTTCTTCTTACCATTCTCCAATTCAAACAAACCTTTATTGTTTTTCCTTCATTTCATATATTATGACCTAACTTTAGATTTTTATACATTGCAATTAAACTGATTGAAACATTATTTAGATCACTCATTCAATTCAAAAAATTATCTCAAAACAAACCTTAATATTATTCAGCTAATCTCTATAAATATATATTTTCCTTATCATGGCATCCTCAGAGTCAAGCAAGTCTCGCTCCTAAATATTCATTAACTAATTACTTCTCAGTTTATAAATATTTTTTAATTATGATAATGTTTATAATTAGTGGCTCAGTGTAATCGCCTGGGTTTTTTGTATACCCAATTTCTGGAAATTTGACATTATTTTTGATCCAAACTTTGCATATAGAAATTTTTCTATCATATCATTCTCAGAAATACGACTTCTTTATTTACTAATATTTGTAATTTACAATGAAATTATGTTTCATATATGAGGTTGAATACAGATGAAATCATTCACCTATTAGATAGGCTTGATAGCAATAATGATATTATCCATGAGATGTCAAGGATTTGTATGACGCCAAGAATATTGAGGATACTTATTGATCCACTCAATAAAAAAAATAAATTAATTAAATTATATTGAGAATGGGGTTCTTCTTATTGATGAATGCATGATTCCTTACTTTAGCAAACATTTGGAAAGAGTAATTTATTCTTGGGAAAGCAATTCGATTTGGTTTTGACGTGGAATTTAACATATATTAGTTAAAAATGAATCTTATATCTTATCCAAAAGTCTAAGCTTCCAGGAAATCATAGACATAATATTTGATATTTATACCTATTTATAGAGCATTCCTATAATGGTAGAATTACAATCCTGAGAGTATCTTGCATCAAGGAACATGTAGGGATAATTGAACGAACAGATATCCTATCTCTGAGAAAAGTCGGATGAAAAATGAGCTACGAGGGGATGTAAACCATAGGATGAGGGATAATACTTCACAAATAAAATGAAAAGACAATCGAGAAGTTACATCTGAAATGACCCTAGTATCAACAAATTCAAGAATCTGTCTCTTTTCAAGTTTATGATAACCACATAGTATATGTTGAGATTATTGGATCATGCCATTAGTACATATAAAATCTGAACACGCCAAAAGAAACAATGGTGGATAATATTTACGTATCTGTCATTGGTCTCGGATGCCAACATATGATGGCATGAGGAAACCCACAATCTCAGTTTATTAAGACCTTATCCCTTCATTGCTGTGAATTCTTTTGACAATCAAGATTATAGGGGCGAAATAAGTCTTCTTAGTTCTCAGAAGTGACCAGGAAAAACAGTGTAAGAAATCTAAGTTCAGGGCCTCATCTGTGTGGGTCTCTATCCTAAATGTTTTGAATATTATCACACCAGTGTAATTACCATGATCATATAATGATGAAAAATGATAATAGGTGCTCCCCCTCCCCCCTTATTTTACCCAGTAATGCCAATTGGTGAATTTTTTTATATACTAAAATTGCAGCATACATAATTGTCGGTTTTTGTTTTGTTTTGTTTTGTTTTGTTTTTTATCATACCTTTACCTAAAAAAAACAAAAAAACATTTATAGTTGGTTTTATCAGCTTTACTACTTTTTGGGACTTTAGGTCTTAATGGGCTAAAAGAATGTGAAATTTCTATTAAAAAACTATGCGTCGGCCGGGAATCGAACCCGGATCAACTGCTTGGAAGGCAGCTATGCTGACCATTATACCACCGACGCTTCTTCTTACCATTCTCCAATTCAAATACATTTTTATTCTTTTTCCTTCATCTCCTACTCCAAAGTTTAACGCGTATCTTTATAACAGGCACGCCTTCTTGATAAAAGACAGAAATGTCAAATGCATGCAGAGTCAAGAGAATGTTAAAAGGCTCAAAATAAATCAAAGAATTACAACAACATAAAACAAAGGACCATGATCTCTTTTTTTCTTGACATTTATTTCGAGTCACATTGAACCATTCCTTATTAAAAAAAAAAAAAAAAAAAAAAAGGTGAAAATCTGTTATCCAAAAGCAGGCAAATTTGTGTTTTGATTTCATTTTTTGAATGAAGGAAGGGATGAGGTAATCTACATAATTTTTTGTTTTATTTGTCAAGATTCTTTTTGGTTTGGAAAAGGAAATTTTATGATTTCATATGATAAGAGATAAGTGATGTCCTAATTTGATGAAGAGAATAAAATGAGAGCTTCTGAATTCCATTTTTGTTTTTTCTTCAAGTGCATCAACAACATACTTGGAGATATTTACTCGAAATTTGTAGCTATGATTTGAGAAAATGGAATATGTAAACCTAAATTGATTCATGGTTTTTGCTTTACAAAAATCCATTTTCCACTAATAAAGACGGAAAAAAGGAAGATATGCGAGTTTTCTAAAGGAAGTCTTCATGGTTCATTGTGATAAATGAGATTGAAGAACTGGAGGAAGACATCGGAAGTCAAATTACTTACTTAAAAAAAGTTACAATGTGAAATTTTTACTAAAATTCATTGCGTCGGCCGGGAATCGAACCCGGATCAACTGCTTGGAAGGCAGCTATGCTGACCATTATACCACCGACGCTTCTTCTTACCATTCTCCAATTCAAACAAACCTTTATTGTTTTTCCTTCATTTCATATATTATGACCTAACTTTAGATTTTTATACATTGCAATTAAACTGATTGAAACATTATTTAGATCACTCATTCAATTCAAAAAATTATCTCAAAACAAACCTTAATATTATTCAGCTAATCTCTATAAATATATATTTTCCTTATCATGGCATCCTCAGAGTCAAGCAAGTCTCGCTCCTAAATATTCATTAACTAATTACTTCTCAGTTTATAAATATTTTTTAATTATGATAATGTTTATAATTAGTGGCTCAGTGTAATCGCCTGGGTTTTTTGTATACCCAATTTCTGGAAATTTGACATTATTTTTGATCCAAACTTTGCATATAGAAATTTTTCTATCATATCATTCTCAGAAATACGACTTCTTTATTTACTAATATTTGTAATTTACAATGAAATTATGTTTCATATATGAGGTTGAATACAGATGAAATCATTCACCTATTAGATAGGCTTGATAGCAATAATGATATTATCCATGAGATGTCAAGGATTTGTATGACGCCAAGAATATTGAGGATACTTATTGATCCACTCAATAAAAAAAATAAATTAATTAAATTATATTGAGAATGGGGTTCTTCTTATTGATGAATGCATGATTCCTTACTTTAGCAAACATTTGGAAAGAGTAATTTATTCTTGGGAAAGCAATTCGATTTGGTTTTGACGTGGAATTTAACATATATTAGTTAAAAATGAATCTTATATCTTATCCAAAAGTCTAAGCTTCCAGGAAATCATAGACATAATATTTGATATTTATACCTATTTATAGAGCATTCCTATAATGGTAGAATTACAATCCTGAGAGTATCTTGCATCAAGGAACATGTAGGGATAATTGAACGAACAGATATCCTATCTCTGAGAAAAGTCGGATGAAAAATGAGCTACGAGGGGATGTAAACCATAGGATGAGGGATAATACTTCACAAATAAAATGAAAAGACAATCGAGAAGTTACATCTGAAATGACCCTAGTATCAACAAATTCAAGAATCTGTCTCTTTTCAAGTTTATGATAACCACATAGTATATGTTGAGATTATTGGATCATGCCATTAGTACATATAAAATCTGAACACGCCAAAAGAAACAATGGTGGATAATATTTACGTATCTGTCATTGGTCTCGGATGCCAACATATGATGGCATGAGGAAACCCACAATCTCAGTTTATTAAGACCTTATCCCTTCATTGCTGTGAATTCTTTTGACAATCAAGATTATAGGGGCGAAATAAGTCTTCTTAGTTCTCAGAAGTGACCAGGAAAAACAGTGTAAGAAATCTAAGTTCAGGGCCTCATCTGTGTGGGTCTCTATCCTAAATGTTTTGAATATTATCACACCAGTGTAATTACCATGATCATATAATGATGAAAAATGATAATAGGTGCTCCCCCTCCCCCCTTATTTTACCCAGTAATGCCAATTGGTGAATTTTTTTATATACTAAAATTGCAGCATACATAATTGTCGGTTTTTGTTTTGTTTTGTTTTGTTTTGTTTTTTATCATACCTTTACCTAAAAAAAACAAAAAAACATTTATAGTTGGTTTTATCAGCTTTACTACTTTTTGGGACTTTAGGTCTTAATGGGCTAAAAGAATGTGAAATTTCTATTAAAAAACTATGCGTCGGCCGGGAATCGAACCCGGATCAACTGCTTGGAAGGCAGCTATGCTGACCATTATACCACCGACGCTTCTTCTTACCATTCTCCAATTCAAATACATTTTTATTCTTTTTCCTTCATCTCCTACTCCAAAGTTTAACGCGTATCTTTATAACAGGCACGCCTTCTTGATAAAAGACAGAAATGTCAAATGCATGCAGAGTCAAGAGAATGTTAAAAGGCTCAAAATAAATCAAAGAATTACAACAACATAAAACAAAGGACCATGATCTCTTTTTTTCTTGACATTTATTTCGAGTCACATTGAACCATTCCTTATTAAAAAAAAAAAAAAAAAAAAAAGGTGAAAATCTGTTATCCAAAAGCAGGCAAATTTGTGTTTTGATTTCATTTTTTGAATGAAGGAAGGGATGAGGTAATCTACATAATTTTTTGTTTTATTTGTCAAGATTCTTTTTGGTTTGGAAAAGGGAATTTTATGATTTCATATGATAAGAGATAAGTGATGTCCTAATTTGATGAAGAGAATAAAATGAGAGCTTCTGAATTCCATTTTTGTTTTTTCTTCAAGTGCATCAACAACATACTTGGAGATATTTACTCGAAATTTGTAGCTATGATTTGAGAAAATGGAATATGTAAACCTAAATTGATTCATGGTTTTTGCTTTACAAAAATCCATTTTCCACTAATAAAGACGGAAAAAAGGAAGATATGCGAGTTTTCTAAAGGAAGTCTTCATGGTTCATTGTGATAAATGAGATTGAAGAACTGGAGGAAGACATCGGAAGTCAAATTACTTACTTAAAAAAAGTTACAATGTGAAATTTTTACTAAAATTCATTGCGTCGGCCGGGAATCGAACCCGGATCAACTGCTTGGAAGGCAGCTATGCTGACCATTATACCACCGACGCTTCTTCTTACCATTCTCCAATTCAAACAAACCTTTATTGTTTTTCCTTCATTTCATATATTATGACCTAACTTTAGATTTTTATACATTGCAATTAAACTGATTGAAACATTATTTAGATCACTCATTCAATTCAAAAAATTATCTCAAAACAAACCTTAATATTATTCAGCTAATCTCTATAAATATATATTTTCCTTATCATGGCATCCTCAGAGTCAAGCAAGTCTCGCTCCTAAATATTCATTAACTAATTACTTCTCAGTTTATAAATATTTTTTAATTATGATAATGTTTATAATTAGTGGCTCAGTGTAATCGCCTGGGTTTTTTGTATACCCAATTTCTGGAAATTTGACATTATTTTTGATCCAAACTTTGCATATAGAAATTTTTCTATCATATCATTCTCAGAAATACGACTTCTTTATTTACTAATATTTGTAATTTACAATGAAATTATGTTTCATATATGAGGTTGAATACAGATGAAATCATTCACCTATTAGATAGGCTTGATAGCAATAATGATATTATCCATGAGATGTCAAGGATTTGTATGACGCCAAGAATATTGAGGATACTTATTGATCCACTCAATAAAAAAAATAAATTAATTAAATTATATTGAGAATGGGGTTCTTCTTATTGATGAATGCATGATTCCTTACTTTAGCAAACATTTGGAAAGAGTAATTTATTCTTGGGAAAGCAATTCGATTTGGTTTTGACGTGGAATTTAACATATATTAGTTAAAAATGAATCTTATATCTTATCCAAAAGTCTAAGCTTCCAGGAAATCATAGACATAATATTTGATATTTATACCTATTTATAGAGCATTCCTATAATGGTAGAATTACAATCCTGAGAGTATCTTGCATCAAGGAACATGTAGGGATAATTGAACGAACAGATATCCTATCTCTGAGAAAAGTCGGATGAAAAATGAGCTACGTGGGGATGTAAACCATAGGATGAGGGATAATACTTCACAAATAAAATGAAAAGACAATCGAGAAGTTACATCTGAAATGACCCTAGTATCAACAAATTCAAGAATCTGTCTCTTTTCAAGTTTATGATAACCACATAGTATATGTTGAGATTATTGGATCATGCCATTAGTACATATAAAATCTGAACACGCCAAAAGAAACAATGGTGGATAATATTTACGTATCTGTCATTGGTCTCGGATGCCAACATATGATGGCATGAGGAAACCCACAATCTCAGTTTATTAAGACCTTATCCCTTCATTGCTGTGAATTCTTTTGACAATCAAGATTATAGGGGCGAAATAAGTCTTCTTAGTTCTCAGAAGTGACCAGGAAAAACAGTGTAAGAAATCTAAGTTCAGGGCCTCATCTGTGTGGGTCTCTATCCTAAATGTTTTGAATATTATCACACCAGTGTAATTACCATGATCATATAATGATGAAAAATGATAATAGGTGCTCCCCCTCCCCCCTTATTTTACCCAGTAATGCCAATTGGTGAATTTTTTTATATACTAAAATTGCAGCATACATAATTGTCGGTTTTTGTTTTGTTTTGTTTTGTTTTGTTTTTTATCATACCTTTACCTAAAAAAAACAAAAAAACATTTATAGTTGGTTTTATCAGCTTTACTACTTTTTGGGACTTTAGGTCTTAATGGGCTAAAAGAATGTGAAATTTCTATTAAAAAACTATGCGTCGGCCGGGAATCGAACCCGGATCAACTGCTTGGAAGGCAGCTATGCTGACCATTATACCACCGACGCTTCTTCTTACCATTCTCCAATTCAAATACATTTTTATTCTTTTTCCTTCATCTCCTACTCCAAAGTTTAACGCGTATCTTTATAACAGGCACGCCTTCTTGATAAAAGACAGAAATGTCAAATGCATGCAGAGTCAAGAGAATGTTAAAAGGCTCAAAATAAATCAAAGAATTACAACAACATAAAACAAAGGACCATGATCTCTTTTTTTCTTGACATTTATTTCGAGTCACATTGAACCATTCCTTATTAAAAAAAAAAAAAAAAAAAAAAGGTGAAAATCTGTTATCCAAAAGCAGGCAAATTTGTGTTTTGATTTCATTTTTTGAATGAAGGAAGGGATGAGGTAATCTACATAATTTTTTGTTTTATTTGTCAAGATTCTTTTTGGTTTGGAAAAGGGAATTTTATGATTTCATATGATAAGAGATAAGTGATGTCCTAATTTGATGAAGAGAATAAAATGAGAGCTTCTGAATTCCATTTTTGTTTTTTCTTCAAGTGCATCAACAACATACTTGGAGATATTTACTCGAAATTTGTAGCTATGATTTGAGAAAATGGAATATGTAAACCTAAATTGATTCATGGTTTTTGCTTTACAAAAATCCATTTTCCACTAATAAAGACGGAAAAAAGGAAGATATGCGAGTTTTCTAAAGGAAGTCTTCATGGTTCATTGTGATAAATGAGATTGAAGAACTGGAGGAAGACATCGGAAGTCAAATTACTTACTTAAAAAAAGTTACAATGTGAAATTTTTACTAAAATTCATTGCGTCGGCCGGGAATCGAACCCGGATCAACTGCTTGGAAGGCAGCTATGCTGACCATTATACCACCGACGCTTCTTCTTACCATTCTCCAATTCAAACAAACCTTTATTGTTTTTCCTTCATTTCATATATTATGACCTAACTTTAGATTTTTATACATTGCAATTAAACTGATTGAAACATTATTTAGATCACTCATTCAATTCAAAAAATTATCTCAAAACAAACCTTAATATTATTCAGCTAATCTCTATAAATATATATTTTCCTTATCATGGCATCCTCAGAGTCAAGCAAGTCTCGCTCCTAAATATTCATTAACTAATTACTTCTCAGTTTATAAATATTTTTTAATTATGATAATGTTTATAATTAGTGGCTCAGTGTAATCGCCTGGGTTTTTTGTATACCCAATTTCTGGAAATTTGACATTATTTTTGATCCAAACTTTGCATATAGAAATTTTTCTATCATATCATTCTCAGAAATACGACTTCTTTATTTACTAATATTTGTAATTTACAATGAAATTATGTTTCATATATGAGGTTGAATACAGATGAAATCATTCACCTATTAGATAGGCTTGATAGCAATAATGATATTATCCATGAGATGTCAAGGATTTGTATGACGCCAAGAATATTGAGGATACTTATTGATCCACTCAATAAAAAAAATAAATTAATTAAATTATATTGAGAATGGGGTTCTTCTTATTGATGAATGCATGATTCCTTACTTTAGCAAACATTTGGAAAGAGTAATTTATTCTTGGGAAAGCAATTCGATTTGGTTTTGACGTGGAATTTAACATATATTAGTTAAAAATGAATCTTATATCTTATCCAAAAGTCTAAGCTTCCAGGAAATCATAGACATAATATTTGATATTTATACCTATTTATAGAGCATTCCTATAATGGTAGAATTACAATCCTGAGAGTATCTTGCATCAAGGAACATGTAGGGATAATTGAACGAACAGATATCCTATCTCTGAGAAAAGTCGGATGAAAAATGAGCTACGAGGGGATGTAAACCATAGGATGAGGGATAATACTTCACAAATAAAATGAAAAGACAATCGAGAAGTTACATCTGAAATGACCCTAGTATCAACAAATTCAAGAATCTGTCTCTTTTCAAGTTTATGATAACCACATAGTATATGTTGAGATTATTGGATCATGCCATTAGTACATATAAAATCTGAACACGCCAAAAGAAACAATGGTGGATAATATTTACGTATCTGTCATTGGTCTCGGATGCCAACATATGATGGCATGAGGAAACCCACAATCTCAGTTTATTAAGACCTTATCCCTTCATTGCTGTGAATTCTTTTGACAATCAAGATTATAGGGGCGAAATAAGTCTTCTTAGTTCTCAGAAGTGACCAGGAAAAACAGTGTAAGAAATCTAAGTTCAGGGCCTCATCTGTGTGGGTCTCTATCCTAAATGTTTTGAATATTATCACACCAGTGTAATTACCATGATCATATAATGATGAAAAATGATAATAGGTGCTCCCCCTCCCCCCTTATTTTACCCAGTAATGCCAATTGGTGAATTTTTTTATATACTAAAATTGCAGCATACATAATTGTCGGTTTTTGTTTTGTTTTGTTTTGTTTTGTTTTTTATCATACCTTTACCTAAAAAAAACAAAAAAACATTTATAGTTGGTTTTATCAGCTTTACTACTTTTTGGGACTTTAGGTCTTAATGGGCTAAAAGAATGTGAAATTTCTATTAAAAAACTATGCGTCGGCCGGGAATCGAACCCGGATCAACTGCTTGGAAGGCAGCTATGCTGACCATTATACCACCGACGCTTCTTCTTACCATTCTCCAATTCAAATACATTTTTATTCTTTTTCCTTCATCTCCTACTCCAAAGTTTAACGCGTATCTTTATAACAGGCACGCCTTCTTGATAAAAGACAGAAATGTCAAATGCATGCAGAGTCAAGAGAATGTTAAAAGGCTCAAAATAAATCAAAGAATTACAACAACATAAAACAAAGGACCATGATCTCTTTTTTTCTTGACATTTATTTCGAGTCACATTGAACCATTCCTTATTAAAAAAAAAAAAAAAAAAAAAAGGTGAAAATCTGTTATCCAAAAGCAGGCAAATTTGTGTTTTGATTTCATTTTTTGAATGAAGGAAGGGATGAGGTAATCTACATAATTTTTTGTTTTATTTGTCAAGATTCTTTTTGGTTTGGAAAAGGGAATTTTATGATTTCATATGATAAGAGATAAGTGATGTCCTAATTTGATGAAGAGAATAAAATGAGAGCTTCTGAATTCCATTTTTGTTTTTTCTTCAAGTGCATCAACAACATACTTGGAGATATTTACTCGAAATTTGTAGCTATGATTTGAGAAAATGGAATATGTAAACCTAAATTGATTCATGGTTTTTGCTTTACAAAAATCCATTTTCCACTAATAAAGACGGAAAAAAGGAAGATATGCGAGTTTTCTAAAGGAAGTCTTCATGGTTCATTGTGATAAATGAGATTGAAGAACTGGAGGAAGACATCGGAAGTCAAATTACTTACTTAAAAAAAGTTACAATGTGAAATTTTTACTAAAATTCATTGCGTCGGCCGGGAATCGAACCCGGATCAACTGCTTGGAAGGCAGCTATGCTGACCATTATACCACCGACGCTTCTTCTTACCATTCTCCAATTCAAACAAACCTTTATTGTTTTTCCTTCATTTCATATATTATGACCTAACTTTAGATTTTTATACATTGCAATTAAACTGATTGAAACATTATTTAGATCACTCATTCAATTCAAAAAATTATCTCAAAACAAACCTTAATATTATTCAGCTAATCTCTATAAATATATATTTTCCTTATCATGGCATCCTCAGAGTCAAGCAAGTCTCGCTCCTAAATATTCATTAACTAATTACTTCTCAGTTTATAAATATTTTTTAATTATGATAATGTTTATAATTAGTGGCTCAGTGTAATCGCCTGGGTTTTTTGTATACCCAATTTCTGGAAATTTGACATTATTTTTGATCCAAACTTTGCATATAGAAATTTTTCTATCATATCATTCTCAGAAATACGACTTCTTTATTTACTAATATTTGTAATTTACAATGAAATTATGTTTCATATATGAGGTTGAATACAGATGAAATCATTCACCTATTAGATAGGCTTGATAGCAATAATGATATTATCCATGAGATGTCAAGGATTTGTATGACGCCAAGAATATTGAGGATACTTATTGATCCACTCAATAAAAAAAATAAATTAATTAAATTATATTGAGAATGGGGTTCTTCTTATTGATGAATGCATGATTCCTTACTTTAGCAAACATTTGGAAAGAGTAATTTATTCTTGGGAAAGCAATTCGATTTGGTTTTGACGTGGAATTTAACATATATTAGTTAAAAATGAATCTTATATCTTATCCAAAAGTCTAAGCTTCCAGGAAATCATAGACATAATATTTGATATTTATACCTATTTATAGAGCATTCCTATAATGGTAGAATTACAATCCTGAGAGTATCTTGCATCAAGGAACATGTAGGGATAATTGAACGAACAGATATCCTATCTCTGAGAAAAGTCGGATGAAAAATGAGCTACGAGGGGATGTAAACCATAGGATGAGGGATAATACTTCACAAATAAAATGAAAAGACAATCGAGAAGTTACATCTGAAATGACCCTAGTATCAACAAATTCAAGAATCTGTCTCTTTTCAAGTTTATGATAACCACATAGTATATGTTGAGATTATTGGATCATGCCATTAGTACATATAAAATCTGAACACGCCAAAAGAAACAATGGTGGATAATATTTACGTATCTGTCATTGGTCTCGGATGCCAACATATGATGGCATGAGGAAACCCACAATCTCAGTTTATTAAGACCTTATCCCTTCATTGCTGTGAATTCTTTTGACAATCAAGATTATAGGGGCGAAATAAGTCTTCTTAGTTCTCAGAAGTGACCAGGAAAAACAGTGTAAGAAATCTAAGTTCAGGGCCTCATCTGTGTGGGTCTCTATCCTAAATGTTTTGAATATTATCACACCAGTGTAATTACCATGATCATATAATGATGAAAAATGATAATAGGTGCTCCCCCTCCCCCCTTATTTTACCCAGTAATGCCAATTGGTGAATTTTTTTATATACTAAAATTGCAGCATACATAATTGTCGGTTTTTGTTTTGTTTTGTTTTGTTTTGTTTTTTATCATACCTTTACCTAAAAAAAACAAAAAAACATTTATAGTTGGTTTTATCAGCTTTACTACTTTTTGGGACTTTAGGTCTTAATGGGCTAAAAGAATGTGAAATTTCTATTAAAAAACTATGCGTCGGCCGGGAATCGAACCCGGATCAACTGCTTGGAAGGCAGCTATGCTGACCATTATACCACCGACGCTTCTTCTTACCATTCTCCAATTCAAATACATTTTTATTCTTTTTCCTTCATCTCCTACTCCAAAGTTTAACGCGTATCTTTATAACAGGCACGCCTTCTTGATAAAAGACAGAAATGTCAAATGCATGCAGAGTCAAGAGAATGTTAAAAGGCTCAAAATAAATCAAAGAATTACAACAACATAAAACAAAGGACCATGATCTCTTTTTTTCTTGACATTTATTTCGAGTCACATTGAACCATTCCTTATTAAAAAAAAAAAAAAAAAAAAAAGGTGAAAATCTGTTATCCAAAAGCAGGCAAATTTGTGTTTTGATTTCATTTTTTGAATGAAGGAAGGGATGAGGTAATCTACATAATTTTTTGTTTTATTTGTCAAGATTCTTTTTGGTTTGGAAAAGGGAATTTTATGATTTCATATGATAAGAGATAAGTGATGTCCTAATTTGATGAAGAGAATAAAATGAGAGCTTCTGAATTCCATTTTTGTTTTTTCTTCAAGTGCATCAACAACATACTTGGAGATATTTACTCGAAATTTGTAGCTATGATTTGAGAAAATGGAATATGTAAACCTAAATTGATTCATGGTTTTTGCTTTACAAAAATCCATTTTCCACTAATAAAGACGGAAAAAAGGAAGATATGCGAGTTTTCTAAAGGAAGTCTTCATGGTTCATTGTGATAAATGAGATTGAAGAACTGGAGGAAGACATCGGAAGTCAAATTACTTACTTAAAAAAAGTTACAATGTGAAATTTTTACTAAAATTCATTGCGTCGGCCGGGAATCGAACCCGGATCAACTGCTTGGAAGGCAGCTATGCTGACCATTATACCACCGACGCTTCTTCTTACCATTCTCCAATTCAAACAAACCTTTATTGTTTTTCCTTCATTTCATATATTATGACCTAACTTTAGATTTTTATACATTGCAATTAAACTGATTGAAACATTATTTAGATCACTCATTCAATTCAAAAAATTATCTCAAAACAAACCTTAATATTATTCAGCTAATCTCTATAAATATATATTTTCCTTATCATGGCATCCTCAGAGTCAAGCAAGTCTCGCTCCTAAATATTCATTAACTAATTACTTCTCAGTTTATAAATATTTTTTAATTATGATAATGTTTATAATTAGTGGCTCAGTGTAATCGCCTGGGTTTTTTGTATACCCAATTTCTGGAAATTTGACATTATTTTTTATCCAAACTTTGCATATAGAAATTTTTCTATCATATCATTCTCAGAAATACGACTTCTTTATTTACTAATATTTGTAATTTACAATGAAATTATGTTTCATATATGAGGTTGAATACAGATGAAATCATTCACCTATTAGATAGGCTTGATAGCAATAATGATATTATCCATGAGATGTCAAGGATTTGTATGACGCCAAGAATATTGAGGATACTTATTGATCCACTCAATAAAAAAAATAAATTAATTAAATTATATTGAGAATGGGGTTCTTCTTATTGATGAATGCATGATTCCTTACTTTAGCAAACATTTGGAAAGAGTAATTTATTCTTGGGAAAGCAATTCGATTTGGTTTTGACGTGGAATTTAACATATATTAGTTAAAAATGAATCTTATATCTTATCCAAAAGTCTAAGCTTCCAGGAAATCATAGACATAATATTTGATATTTATACCTATTTATAGAGCATTCCTATAATGGTAGAATTACAATCCTGAGAGTATCTTGCATCAAGGAACATGTAGGGATAATTGAACGAACAGATATCCTATCTCTGAGAAAAGTCGGATGAAAAATGAGCTACGAGGGGATGTAAACCATAGGATGAGGGATAATACTTCACAAATAAAATGAAAAGACAATCGAGAAGTTACATCTGAAATGACCCTAGTATCAACAAATTCAAGAATCTGTCTCTTTTCAAGTTTATGATAACCACATAGTATATGTTGAGATTATTGGATCATGCCATTAGTACATATAAAATCTGAACACGCCAAAAGAAACAATGGTGGATAATATTTACGTATCTGTCATTGGTCTCGGATGCCAACATATGATGGCATGAGGAAACCCACAATCTCAGTTTATTAAGACCTTATCCCTTCATTGCTGTGAATTCTTTTGACAATCAAGATTATAGGGGCGAAATAAGTCTTCTTAGTTCTCAGAAGTGACCAGGAAAAACAGTGTAAGAAATCTAAGTTCAGGGCCTCATCTGTGTGGGTCTCTATCCTAAATGTTTTGAATATTATCACACCAGTGTAATTACCATGATCATATAATGATGAAAAATGATAATAGGTGCTCCCCCTCCCCCCTTATTTTACCCAGTAATGCCAATTGGTGAATTTTTTTATATACTAAAATTGCAGCATACATAATTGTCGGTTTTTGTTTTGTTTTGTTTTGTTTTGTTTTTTATCATACCTTTACCTAAAAAAAACAAAAAAACATTTATAGTTGGTTTTATCAGCTTTACTACTTTTTGGGACTTTAGGTCTTAATGGGCTAAAAGAATGTGAAATTTCTATTAAAAAACTATGCGTCGGCCGGGAATCGAACCCGGATCAACTGCTTGGAAGGCAGCTATGCTGACCATTATACCACCGACGCTTCTTCTTACCATTCTCCAATTCAAATACATTTTTATTCTTTTTCCTTCATCTCCTACTCCAAAGTTTAACGCGTATCTTTATAACAGGCACGCCTTCTTGATAAAAGACAGAAATGTCAAATGCATGCAGAGTCAAGAGAATGTTAAAAGGCTCAAAATAAATCAAAGAATTACAACAACATAAAACAAAGGACCATGATCTCTTTTTTTCTTGACATTTATTTCGAGTCACATTGAACCATTCCTTATTAAAAAAAAAAAAAAAAAAAAAAGGTGAAAATCTGTTATCCAAAAGCAGGCAAATTTGTGTTTTGATTTCATTTTTTGAATGAAGGAAGGGATGAGGTAATCTACATAATTTTTTGTTTTATTTGTCAAGATTCTTTTTGGTTTGGAAAAGGGAATTTTATGATTTCATATGATAAGAGATAAGTGATGTCCTAATTTGATGAAGAGAATAAAATGAGAGCTTCTGAATTCCATTTTTGTTTTTTCTTCAAGTGCATCAACAACATACTTGGAGATATTTACTCGAAATTTGTAGCTATGATTTGAGAAAATGGAATATGTAAACCTAAATTGATTCATGGTTTTTGCTTTACAAAAATCCATTTTCCACTAATAAAGACGGAAAAAAGGAAGATATGCGAGTTTTCTAAAGGAAGTCTTCATGGTTCATTGTGATAAATGAGATTGAAGAACTGGAGGAAGACATCGGAAGTCAAATTACTTACTTAAAAAAAGTTACAATGTGAAATTTTTACTAAAATTCATTGCGTCGGCCGGGAATCGAACCCGGATCAACTGCTTGGAAGGCAGCTATGCTGACCATTATACCACCGACGCTTCTTCTTACCATTCTCCAATTCAAACAAACCTTTATTGTTTTTCCTTCATTTCATATATTATGACCTAACTTTAGATTTTTATACATTGCAATTAAACTGATTGAAACATTATTTAGATCACTCATTCAATTCAAAAAATTATCTCAAAACAAACCTTAATATTATTCAGCTAATCTCTATAAATATATATTTTCCTTATCATGGCATCCTCAGAGTCAAGCAAGTCTCGCTCCTAAATATTCATTAACTAATTACTTCTCAGTTTATAAATATTTTTTAATTATGATAATGTTTATAATTAGTGGCTCAGTGTAATCGCCTGGGTTTTTTGTATACCCAATTTCTGGAAATTTGACATTATTTTTGATCCAAACTTTGCATATAGAAATTTTTCTATCATATCATTCTCAGAAATACGACTTCTTTATTTACTAATATTTGTAATTTACAATGAAATTATGTTTCATATATGAGGTTGAATACAGATGAAATCATTCACCTATTAGATAGGCTTGATAGCAATAATGATATTATCCATGAGATGTCAAGGATTTGTATGACGCCAAGAATATTGAGGATACTTATTGATCCACTCAATAAAAAAAATAAATTAATTAAATTATATTGAGAATGGGGTTCTTCTTATTGATGAATGCATGATTCCTTACTTTAGCAAACATTTGGAAAGAGTAATTTATTCTTGGGAAAGCAATTCGATTTGGTTTTGACGTGGAATTTAACATATATTAGTTAAAAATGAATCTTATATCTTATCCAAAAGTCTAAGCTTCCAGGAAATCATAGACATAATATTTGATATTTATACCTATTTATAGAGCATTCCTATAATGGTAGAATTACAATCCTGAGAGTATCTTGCATCAAGGAACATGTAGGGATAATTGAACGAACAGATATCCTATCTCTGAGAAAAGTCGGATGAAAAATGAGCTACGAGGGGATGTAAACCATAGGATGAGGGATAATACTTCACAAATAAAATGAAAAGACAATCGAGAAGTTACATCTGAAATGACCCTAGTATCAACAAATTCAAGAATCTGTCTCTTTTCAAGTTTATGATAACCACATAGTATATGTTGAGATTATTGGATCATGCCATTAGTACATATAAAATCTGAACACGCCAAAAGAAACAATGGTGGATAATATTTACGTATCTGTCATTGGTCTCGGATGCCAACATATGATGGCATGAGGAAACCCACAATCTCAGTTTATTAAGACCTTATCCCTTCATTGCTGTGAATTCTTTTGACAATCAAGATTATAGGGGCGAAATAAGTCTTCTTAGTTCTCAGAAGTGACCAGGAAAAACAGTGTAAGAAATCTAAGTTCAGGGCCTCATCTGTGTGGGTCTCTATCCTAAATGTTTTGAATATTATCACACCAGTGTAATTACCATGATCATATAATGATGAAAAATGATAATAGGTGCTCCCCCTCCCCCCTTATTTTACCCAGTAATGCCAATTGGTGAATTTTTTTATATACTAAAATTGCAGCATACATAATTGTCGGTTTTTGTTTTGTTTTGTTTTGTTTTGTTTTTTATCATACCTTTACCTAAAAAAAACAAAAAAACATTTATAGTTGGTTTTATCAGCTTTACTACTTTTTGGGACTTTAGGTCTTAATGGGCTAAAAGAATGTGAAATTTCTATTAAAAAACTATGCGTCGGCCGGGAATCGAACCCGGATCAACTGCTTGGAAGGCAGCTATGCTGACCATTATACCACCGACGCTTCTTCTTACCATTCTCCAATTCAAATACATTTTTATTCTTTTTCCTTCATCTCCTACTCCAAAGTTTAACGCGTATCTTTATAACAGGCACGCCTTCTTGATAAAAGACAGAAATGTCAAATGCATGCAGAGTCAAGAGAATGTTAAAAGGCTCAAAATAAATCAAAGAATTACAACAACATAAAACAAAGGACCATGATCTCTTTTTTTCTTGACATTTATTTCGAGTCACATTGAACCATTCCTTATTAAAAAAAAAAAAAAAAAAAAAAGGTGAAAATCTGTTATCCAAAAGCAGGCAAATTTGTGTTTTGATTTCATTTTTTGAATGAAGGAAGGGATGAGGTAATCTACATAATTTTTTGTTTTATTTGTCAAGATTCTTTTTGGTTTGGAAAAGGGAATTTTATGATTTCATATGATAAGAGATAAGTGATGTCCTAATTTGATGAAGAGAATAAAATGAGAGCTTCTGAATTCCATTTTTGTTTTTTCTTCAAGTGCATCAACAACATACTTGGAGATATTTACTCGAAATTTGTAGCTATGATTTGAGAAAATGGAATATGTAAACCTAAATTGATTCATGGTTTTTGCTTTACAAAAATCCATTTTCCACTAATAAAGACGGAAAAAAGGAAGATATGCGAGTTTTCTAAAGGAAGTCTTCATGGTTCATTGTGATAAATGAGATTGAAGAACTGGAGGAAGACATCGGAAGTCAAATTACTTACTTAAAAAAAGTTACAATGTGAAATTTTTACTAAAATTCATTGCGTCGGCCGGGAATCGAACCCGGATCAACTGCTTGGAAGGCAGCTATGCTGACCATTATACCACCGACGCTTCTTCTTACCATTCTCCAATTCAAACAAACCTTTATTGTTTTTCCTTCATTTCATATATTATGACCTAACTTTAGATTTTTATACATTGCAATTAAACTGATTGAAACATTATTTAGATCACTCATTCAATTCAAAAAATTATCTCAAAACAAACCTTAATATTATTCAGCTAATCTCTATAAATATATATTTTCCTTATCATGGCATCCTCAGAGTCAAGCAAGTCTCGCTCCTAAATATTCATTAACTAATTACTTCTCAGTTTATAAATATTTTTTAATTATGATAATGTTTATAATTAGTGGCTCAGTGTAATCGCCTGGGTTTTTTGTATACCCAATTTCTGGAAATTTGACATTATTTTTGATCCAAACTTTGCATATAGAAATTTTTCTATCATATCATTCTCAGAAATACGACTTCTTTATTTACTAATATTTGTAATTTACAATGAAATTATGTTTCATATATGAGGTTGAATACAGATGAAATCATTCACCTATTAGATAGGCTTGATAGCAATAATGATATTATCCATGAGATGTCAAGGATTTGTATGACGCCAAGAATATTGAGGATACTTATTGATCCACTCAATAAAAAAAATAAATTAATTAAATTATATTGAGAATGGGGTTCTTCTTATTGATGAATGCATGATTCCTTACTTTAGCAAACATTTGGAAAGAGTAATTTATTCTTGGGAAAGCAATTCGATTTGGTTTTGACGTGGAATTTAACATATATTAGTTAAAAATGAATCTTATATCTTATCCAAAAGTCTAAGCTTCCAGGAAATCATAGACATAATATTTGATATTTATACCTATTTATAGAGCATTCCTATAATGGTAGAATTACAATCCTGAGAGTATCTTGCATCAAGGAACATGTAGGGATAATTGAACGAACAGATATCCTATCTCTGAGAAAAGTCGGATGAAAAATGAGCTACGAGGGGATGTAAACCATAGGATGAGGGATAATACTTCACAAATAAAATGAAGAGACAATCGAGAAGTTACATCTGAAATGACCCTAGTATCAACAAATTCAAGAATCTGTCTCTTTTCAAGTTTATGATAACCACATAGTATATGTTGAGATTATTGGATCATGCCATTAGTACATATAAAATCTGAACACGCCAAAAGAAACAATGGTGGATAATATTTACGTATCTGTCATTGGTCTCGGATGCCAACATATGATGGCATGAGGAAACCCACAATCTCAGTTTATTAAGACCTTATCCCTTCATTGCTGTGAATTCTTTTGACAATCAAGATTATAGGGGCGAAATAAGTCTTCTTAGTTCTCAGAAGTGACCAGGAAAAACAGTGTAAGAAATCTAAGTTCAGGGCCTCATCTGTGTGGGTCTCTATCCTAAATGTTTTGAATATTATCACACCAGTGTAATTACCATGATCATATAATGATGAAAAATGATAATAGGTGCTCCCCCTCCCCCCTTATTTTACCCAGTAATGCCAATTGGTGAATTTTTTTATATACTAAAATTGCAGCATACATAATTGTCGGTTTTTGTTTTGTTTTGTTTTGTTTTGTTTTTTATCATACCTTTACCTAAAAAAAACAAAAAAACATTTATAGTTGGTTTTATCAGCTTTACTACTTTTTGGGACTTTAGGTCTTAATGGGCTAAAAGAATGTGAAATTTCTATTAAAAAACTATGCGTCGGCCGGGAATCGAACCCGGATCAACTGCTTGGAAGGCAGCTATGCTGACCATTATACCACCGACGCTTCTTCTTACCATTCTCCAATTCAAATACATTTTTATTCTTTTTCCTTCATCTCCTACTCCAAAGTTTAACGCGTATCTTTATAACAGGCACGCCTTCTTGATAAAAGACAGAAATGTCAAATGCATGCAGAGTCAAGAGAATGTTAAAAGGCTCAAAATAAATCAAAGAATTACAACAACATAAAACAAAGGACCATGATCTCTTTTTTTCTTGACATTTATTTCGAGTCACATTGAACCATTCCTTATTAAAAAAAAAAAAAAAAAAAAAAAGGTGAAAATCTGTTATCCAAAAGCAGGCAAATTTGTGTTTTGATTTCATTTTTTGAATGAAGGAAGGGATGAGGTAATCTACATAATTTTTTGTTTTATTTGTCAAGATTCTTTTTGGTTTGGAAAAGGAAATTTTATGATTTCATATGATAAGAGATAAGTGATGTCCTAATTTGATGAAGAGAATAAAATGAGAGCTTCTGAATTCCATTTTTGTTTTTTCTTCAAGTGCATCAACAACATACTTGGAGATATTTACTCGAAATTTGTAGCTATGATTTGAGAAAATGGAATATGTAAACCTAAATTGATTCATGGTTTTTGCTTTACAAAAATCCATTTTCCACTAATAAAGACGGAAAAAAGGAAGATATGCGAGTTTTCTAAAGGAAGTCTTCATGGTTCATTGTGATAAATGAGATTGAAGAACTGGAGGAAGACATCGGAAGTCAAATTACTTACTTAAAAAAAGTTACAATGTGAAATTTTTACTAAAATTCATTGCGTCGGCCGGGAATCGAACCCGGATCAACTGCTTGGAAGGCAGCTATGCTGACCATTATACCACCGACGCTTCTTCTTACCATTCTCCAATTCAAACAAACCTTTATTGTTTTTCCTTCATTTCATATATTATGACCTAACTTTAGATTTTTATACATTGCAATTAAACTGATTGAAACATTATTTAGATCACTCATTCAATTCAAAAAATTATCTCAAAACAAACCTTAATATTATTCAGCTAATCTCTATAAATATATATTTTCCTTATCATGGCATCCTCAGAGTCAAGCAAGTCTCGCTCCTAAATATTCATTAACTAATTACTTCTCAGTTTATAAATATTTTTTAATTATGATAATGTTTATAATTAGTGGCTCAGTGTAATCGCCTGGGTTTTTTGTATACCCAATTTCTGGAAATTTGACATTATTTTTGATCCAAACTTTGCATATAGAAATTTTTCTATCATATCATTCTCAGAAATACGACTTCTTTATTTACTAATATTTGTAATTTACAATGAAATTATGTTTCATATATGAGGTTGAATACAGATGAAATCATTCACCTATTAGATAGGCTTGATAGCAATAATGATATTATCCATGAGATGTCAAGGATTTGTATGACGCCAAGAATATTGAGGATACTTATTGATCCACTCAATAAAAAAAATAAATTAATTAAATTATATTGAGAATGGGGTTCTTCTTATTGATGAATGCATGATTCCTTACTTTAGCAAACATTTGGAAAGAGTAATTTATTCTTGGGAAAGCAATTCGATTTGGTTTTGACGTGGAATTTAACATATATTAGTTAAAAATGAATCTTATATCTTATCCAAAAGTCTAAGCTTCCAGGAAATCATAGACATAATATTTGATATTTATACCTATTTATAGAGCATTCCTATAATGGTAGAATTACAATCCTGAGAGTATCTTGCATCAAGGAACATGTAGGGATAATTGAACGAACAGATATCCTATCTCTGAGAAAAGTCGGATGAAAAATGAGCTACGAGGGGATGTAAACCATAGGATGAGGGATAATACTTCACAAATAAAATGAAAAGACAATCGAGAAGTTACATCTGAAATGACCCTAGTATCAACAAATTCAAGAATCTGTCTCTTTTCAAGTTTATGATAACCACATAGTATATGTTGAGATTATTGGATCATGCCATTAGTACATATAAAATCTGAACACGCCAAAAGAAACAATGGTGGATAATATTTACGTATCTGTCATTGGTCTCGGATGCCAACATATGATGGCATGAGGAAACCCACAATCTCAGTTTATTAAGACCTTATCCCTTCATTGCTGTGAATTCTTTTGACAATCAAGATTATAGGGGCGAAATAAGTCTTCTTAGTTCTCAGAAGTGACCAGGAAAAACAGTGTAAGAAATCTAAGTTCAGGGCCTCATCTGTGTGGGTCTCTATCCTAAATGTTTTGAATATTATCACACCAGTGTAATTACCATGATCATATAATGATGAAAAATGATAATAGGTGCTCCCCCTCCCCCCTTATTTTACCCAGTAATGCCAATTGGTGAATTTTTTTATATACTAAAATTGCAGCATACATAATTGTCGGTTTTTGTTTTGTTTTGTTTTGTTTTGTTTTTTATCATACCTTTACCTAAAAAAAACAAAAAAACATTTATAGTTGGTTTTATCAGCTTTACTACTTTTTGGGACTTTAGGTCTTAATGGGCTAAAAGAATGTGAAATTTCTATTAAAAAACTATGCGTCGGCCGGGAATCGAACCCGGATCAACTGCTTGGAAGGCAGCTATGCTGACCATTATACCACCGACGCTTCTTCTTACCATTCTCCAATTCAAATACATTTTTATTCTTTTTCCTTCATCTCCTACTCCAAAGTTTAACGCGTATCTTTATAACAGGCACGCCTTCTTGATAAAAGACAGAAATGTCAAATGCATGCAGAGTCAAGAGAATGTTAAAAGGCTCAAAATAAATCAAAGAATTACAACAACATAAAACAAAGGACCATGATCTCTTTTTTTCTTGACATTTATTTCGAGTCACATTGAACCATTCCTTATTAAAAAAAAAAAAAAAAAAAAAAGGTGAAAATCTGTTATCCAAAAGCAGGCAAATTTGTGTTTTGATTTCATTTTTTGAATGAAGGAAGGGATGAGGTAATCTACATAATTTTTTGTTTTAATTGTCAAGATTCTTTTTGGTTTGGAAAAGGGAATTTTATGATTTCATATGATAAGAGATAAGTGATGTCCTAATTTGATGAAGAGAATAAAATGAGAGCTTCTGAATTCCATTTTTGTTTTTTCTTCAAGTGCATCAACAACATACTTGGAGATATTTACTCGAAATTTGTAGCTATGATTTGAGAAAATGGAATATGTAAACCTAAATTGATTCATGGTTTTTGCTTTACAAAAATCCATTTTCCACTAATAAAGACGGAAAAAAGGAAGATATGCGAGTTTTCTAAAGGAAGTCTTCATGGTTCATTGTGATAAATGAGATTGAAGAACTGGAGGAAGACATCGGAAGTCAAATTACTTACTTAAAAAAAGTTACAATGTGAAATTTTTACTAAAATTCATTGCGTCGGCCGGGAATCGAACCCGGATCAACTGCTTGGAAGGCAGCTATGCTGACCATTATACCACCGACGCTTCTTCTTACCATTCTCCAATTCAAACAAACGTTTATTGTTTTTCCTTCATTTCATATATTATGACCTAACTTTAGATTTTTATACATTGCAATTAAACTGATTGAAACATTATTTAGATCACTCATTCAATTCAAAAAATTATCTCAAAACAAACCTTAATATTATTCAGCTAATCTCTATAAATATATATTTTCCTTATCATGGCATCCTCAGAGTCAAGCAAGTCTCGCTCCTAAATATTCATTAACTAATTACTTCTCAGTTTATAAATATTTTTTAATTATGATAATGTTTATAATTAGTGGCTCAGTGTAATCGCCTGGGTTTTTTGTATACCCAATTTCTGGAAATTTGACATTATTTTTGATCCAAACTTTGCATATAGAAATTTTTCTATCATATCATTCTCAGAAATACGACTTCTTTATTTACTAATATTTGTAATTTACAATGAAATTATGTTTCATATATGAGGTTGAATACAGATGAAATCATTCACCTATTAGATAGGCTTGATAGCAATAATGATATTATCCATGAGATGTCAAGGATTTGTATGACGCCAAGAATATTGAGGATACTTATTGATCCACTCAATAAAAAAAATAAATTAATTAAATTATATTGAGAATGGGGTTCTTCTTATTGATGAATGCATGATTCCTTACTTTAGCAAACATTTGGAAAGAGTAATTTATTCTTGGGAAAGCAATTCGATTTGGTTTTGACGTGGAATTTAACATATATTAGTTAAAAATGAATCTTATATCTTATCCAAAAGTCTAAGCTTCCAGGAAATCATAGACATAATATTTGATATTTATACCTATTTATAGAGCATTCCTATAATGGTAGAATTACAATCCTGAGAGTATCTTGCATCAAGGAACATGTAGGGATAATTGAACGAACAGATATCCTATCTCTGAGAAAAGTCGGATGAAAAATGAGCTACGAGGGGATGTAAACCATAGGATGAGGGATAATACTTCACAAATAAAATGAAAAGACAATCGAGAAGTTACATCTGAAATGACCCTAGTATCAACAAATTCAAGAATCTGTCTCTTTTCAAGTTTATGATAACCACATAGTATATGTTGAGATTATTGGATCATGCCATTAGTACATATAAAATCTGAACACGCCAAAAGAAACAATGGTGGATAATATTTACGTATCTGTCATTGGTCTCGGATGCCAACATATGATGGCATGAGGAAACCCACAATCTCAGTTTATTAAGACCTTATCCCTTCATTGCTGTGAATTCTTTTGACAATCAAGATTATAGGGGCGAAATAAGTCTTCTTAGTTCTCAGAAGTGACCAGGAAAAACAGTGTAAGAAATCTAAGTTCAGGGCCTCATCTGTGTGGGTCTCTATCCTAAATGTTTTGAATATTATCACACCAGTGTAATTACCATGATCATATAATGATGAAAAATGATAATAGGTGCTCCCCCTCCCCCCTTATTTTACCCAGTAATGCCAATTGGTGAATTTTTTTATATACTAAAATTGCAGCATACATAATTGTCGGTTTTTGTTTTGTTTTGTTTTGTTTTGTTTTTTATCATACCTTTACCTAAAAAAAACAAAAAAACATTTATAGTTGGTTTTATCAGCTTTACTACTTTTTGGGACTTTAGGTCTTAATGGGCTAAAAGAATGTGAAATTTCTATTAAAAAACTATGCGTCGGCCGGGAATCGAACCCGGATCAACTGCTTGGAAGGCAGCTATGCTGACCATTATACCACCGACGCTTCTTCTTACCATTCTCCAATTCAAATACATTTTTATTCTTTTTCCTTCATCTCCTACTCCAAAGTTTAACGCGTATCTTTATAACAGGCACGCCTTCTTGATAAAAGACAGAAATGTCAAATGCATGCAGAGTCAAGAGAATGTTAAAAGGCTCAAAATAAATCAAAGAATTACAACAACATAAAACAAAGGACCATGATCTCTTTTTTTCTTGACATTTATTTCGAGTCACATTGAACCATTCCTTATTAAAAAAAAAAAAAAAAAAAAAAGGTGAAAATCTGTTATCCAAAAGCAGGCAAATTTGTGTTTTGATTTCATTTTTTGAATGAAGGAAGGGATGAGGTAATCTACATAATTTTTTGTTTTATTTGTCAAGATTCTTTTTGGTTTGGAAAAGGGAATTTTATGATTTCATATGATAAGAGATAAGTGATGTCCTAATTTGATGAAGAGAATAAAATGAGAGCTTCTGAATTCCATTTTTGTTTTTTCTTCAAGTGCATCAACAACATACTTGGAGATATTTACTCGAAATTTGTAGCTATGATTTGAGAAAATGGAATATGTAAACCTAAATTGATTCATGGTTTTTGCTTTACAAAAATCCATTTTCCACTAATAAAGACGGAAAAAAGGAAGATATGCGAGTTTTCTAAAGGAAGTCTTCATGGTTCATTGTGATAAATGAGATTGAAGAACTGGAGGAAGACATCGGAAGTCAAATTACTTACTTAAAAAAAGTTACAATGTGAAATTTTTACTAAAATTCATTGCGTCGGCCGGGAATCGAACCCGGATCAACTGCTTGGAAGGCAGCTATGCTGACCATTATACCACCGACGCTTCTTCTTACCATTCTCCAATTCAAACAAACGTTTATTGTTTTTCCTTCATTTCATATATTATGACCTAACTTTAGATTTTTATACATTGCAATTAAACTGATTGAAACATTATTTAGATCACTCATTCAATTCAAAAAATTATCTCAAAACAAACCTTAATATTATTCAGCTAATCTCTATAAATATATATTTTCCTTATCATGGCATCCTCAGAGTCAAGCAAGTCTCGCTCCTAAATATTCATTAACTAATTACTTCTCAGTTTATAAATATTTTTTAATTATGATAATGTTTATAATTAGTGGCTCAGTGTAATCGCCTGGGTTTTTTGTATACCCAATTTCTGGAAATTTGACATTATTTTTGATCCAAACTTTGCATATAGAAATTTTTCTATCATATCATTCTCAGAAATACGACTTCTTTATTTACTAATATTTGTAATTTACAATGAAATTATGTTTCATATATGAGGTTGAATACAGATGAAATCATTCACCTATTAGATAGGCTTGATAGCAATAATGATATTATCCATGAGATGTCAAGGATTTGTATGACGCCAAGAATATTGAGGATACTTATTGATCCACTCAATAAAAAAAATAAATTAATTAAATTATATTGAGAATGGGGTTCTTCTTATTGATGAATGCATGATTCCTTACTTTAGCAAACATTTGGAAAGAGTAATTTATTCTTGGGAAAGCAATTCGATTTGGTTTTGACGTGGAATTTAACATATATTAGTTAAAAATGAATCTTATATCTTATCCAAAAGTCTAAGCTTCCAGGAAATCATAGACATAATATTTGATATTTATACCTATTTATAGAGCATTCCTATAATGGTAGAATTACAATCCTGAGAGTATCTTGCATCAAGGAACATGTAGGGATAATTGAACGAACAGATATCCTATCTCTGAGAAAAGTCGGATGAAAAATGAGCTACGAGGGGATGTAAACCATAGGATGAGGGATAATACTTCACAAATAAAATGAAAAGACAATCGAGAAGTTACATCTGAAATGACCCTAGTATCAACAAATTCAAGAATCTGTCTCTTTTCAAGTTTATGATAACCACATAGTATATGTTGAGATTATTGGATCATGCCATTAGTACATATAAAATCTGAACACGCCAAAAGAAACAATGGTGGATAATATTTACGTATCTGTCATTGGTCTCGGATGCCAACATATGATGGCATGAGGAAACCCACAATCTCAGTTTATTAAGACCTTATCCCTTCATTGCTGTGAATTCTTTTGACAATCAAGATTATAGGGGCGAAATAAGTCTTCTTAGTTCTCAGAAGTGACCAGGAAAAACAGTGTAAGAAATCTAAGTTCAGGGCCTCATCTGTGTGGGTCTCTATCCTAAATGTTTTGAATATTATCACACCAGTGTAATTACCATGATCATATAATGATGAAAAATGATAATAGGTGCTCCCCCTCCCCCCTTATTTTACCCAGTAATGCCAATTGGTGAATTTTTTTATATACTAAAATTGCAGCATACATAATTGTCGGTTTTTGTTTTGTTTTGTTTTGTTTTGTTTTTTATCATACCTTTACCTAAAAAAAACAAAAAAACATTTATAGTTGGTTTTATCAGCTTTACTACTTTTTGGGACTTTAGGTCTTAATGGGCTAAAAGAATGTGAAATTTCTATTAAAAAACTATGCGTCGGCCGGGAATCGAACCCGGATCAACTGCTTGGAAGGCAGCTATGCTGACCATTATACCACCGACGCTTCTTCTTACCATTCTCCAATTCAAATACATTTTTATTCTTTTTCCTTCATCTCCTACTCCAAAGTTTAACGCGTATCTTTATAACAGGCACGCCTTCTTGATAAAAGACAGAAATGTCAAATGCATGCAGAGTCAAGAGAATGTTAAAAGGCTCAAAATAAATCAAAGAATTACAACAACATAAAACAAAGGACCATGATCTCTTTTTTTCTTGACATTTATTTCGAGTCACATTGAACCATTCCTTATTAAAAAAAAAAAAAAAAAAAAAAGGTGAAAATCTGTTATCCAAAAGCAGGCAAATTTGTGTTTTGATTTCATTTTTTGAATGAAGGAAGGGATGAGGTAATCTACATAATTTTTTGTTTTATTTGTCAAGATTCTTTTTGGTTTGGAAAAGGGAATTTTATGATTTCATATGATAAGAGATAAGTGATGTCCTAATTTGATGAAGAGAATAAAATGAGAGCTTCTGAATTCCATTTTTGTTTTTTCTTCAAGTGCATCAACAACATACTTGGAGATATTTACTCGAAATTTGTAGCTATGATTTGAGAAAATGGAATATGTAAACCTAAATTGATTCATGGTTTTTGCTTTACAAAAATCCATTTTCCACTAATAAAGACGGAAAAAAGGAAGATATGCGAGTTTTCTAAAGGAAGTCTTCATGGTTCATTGTGATAAATGAGATTGAAGAACTGGAGGAAGACATCGGAAGTCAAATTACTTACTTAAAAAAAGTTACAATGTGAAATTTTTACTAAAATTCATTGCGTCGGCCGGGAATCGAACCCGGATCAACTGCTTGGAAGGCAGCTATGCTGACCATTATACCACCGACGCTTCTTCTTACCATTCTCCAATTCAAACAAACCTTTATTGTTTTTCCTTCATTTCATATATTATGACCTAACTTTAGATTTTTATACATTGCAATTAAACTGATTGAAACATTATTTAGATCACTCATTCAATTCAAAAAATTATCTCAAAACAAACCTTAATATTATTCAGCTAATCTCTATAAATATATATTTTCCTTATCATGGCATCCTCAGAGTCAAGCAAGTCTCGCTCCTAAATATTCATTAACTAATTACTTCTCAGTTTATAAATATTTTTTAATTATGATAATGTTTATAATTAGTGGCTCAGTGTAATCGCCTGGGTTTTTTGTATACCCAATTTCTGGAAATTTGACATTATTTTTGATCCAAACTTTGCATATAGAAATTTTTCTATCATATCATTCTCAGAAATACGACTTCTTTATTTACTAATATTTGTAATTTACAATGAAATTATGTTTCATATATGAGGTTGAATACAGATGAAATCATTCACCTATTAGATAGGCTTGATAGCAATAATGATATTATCCATGAGATGTCAAGGATTTGTATGACGCCAAGAATATTGAGGATACTTATTGATCCACTCAATAAAAAAAATAAATTAATTAAATTATATTGAGAATGGGGTTCTTCTTATTGATGAATGCATGATTCCTTACTTTAGCAAACATTTGGAAAGAGTAATTTATTCTTGGGAAAGCAATTCGATTTGGTTTTGACGTGGAATTTAACATATATTAGTTAAAAATGAATCTTATATCTTATCCAAAAGTCTAAGCTTCCAGGAAATCATAGACATAATATTTGATATTTATACCTATTTATAGAGCATTCCTATAATGGTAGAATTACAATCCTGAGAGTATCTTGCATCAAGGAACATGTAGGGATAATTGAACGAACAGATATCCTATCTCTGAGAAAAGTCGGATGAAAAATGAGCTACGAGGGGATGTAAACCATAGGATGAGGGATAATACTTCACAAATAAAATGAAAAGACAATCGAGAAGTTACATCTGAAATGACCCTAGTATCAACAAATTCAAGAATCTGTCTCTTTTCAAGTTTATGATAACCACATAGTATATGTTGAGATTATTGGATCATGCCATTAGTACATATAAAATCTGAACACGCCAAAAGAAACAATGGTGGATAATATTTACGTATCTGTCATTGGTCTCGGATGCCAACATATGATGGCATGAGGAAACCCACAATCTCAGTTTATTAAGACCTTATCCCTTCATTGCTGTGAATTCTTTTGACAATCAAGATTATAGGGGCGAAATAAGTCTTCTTAGTTCTCAGAAGTGACCAGGAAAAACAGTGTAAGAAATCTAAGTTCAGGGCCTCATCTGTGTGGGTCTCTATCCTAAATGTTTTGAATATTATCACACCAGTGTAATTACCATGATCATATAATGATGAAAAATGATAATAGGTGCTCCCCCTCCCCCCTTATTTTACCCAGTAATGCCAATTGGTGAATTTTTTTATATACTAAAATTGCAGCATACATAATTGTCGGTTTTTGTTTTGTTTTGTTTTGTTTTGTTTTTTATCATACCTTTACCTAAAAAAAACAAAAAAACATTTATAGTTGGTTTTATCAGCTTTACTACTTTTTGGGACTTTAGGTCTTAATGGGCTAAAAGAATGTGAAATTTCTATTAAAAAACTATGCGTCGGCCGGGAATCGAACCCGGATCAACTGCTTGGAAGGCAGCTATGCTGACCATTATACCACCGACGCTTCTTCTTACCATTCTCCAATTCAAATACATTTTTATTCTTTTTCCTTCATCTCCTACTCCAAAGTTTAACGCGTATCTTTATAACAGGCACGCCTTCTTGATAAAAGACAGAAATGCCAAATGCATGCAGAGTCAAGAGAATGTTAAAAGGCTCAAAATAAATCAAAGAATTACAACAACATAAAACAAAGGACCATGATCTCTTTTTTTCTTGACATTTATTTCGAGTCACATTGAACCATTCCTTATTAAAAAAAAAAAAAAAAAAAAAAGGTGAAAATCTGTTATCCAAAAGCAGGCAAATTTGTGTTTTGATTTCATTTTTTGAATGAAGGAAGGGATGAGGTAATCTACATAATTTTTTGTTTTATTTGTCAAGATTCTTTTTGGTTTGGAAAAGGAAATTTTATGATTTCATATGATAAGAGATAAGTGATGTCCTAATTTGATGAAGAGAATAAAATGAGAGCTTCTGAATTCCATTTTTGTTTTTTCTTCAAGTGCATCAACAACATACTTGGAGATATTTACTCGAAATTTGTAGCTATGATTTGAGAAAATGGAATATGTAAACCTAAATTGATTCATGGTTTTTGCTTTACAAAAATCCATTTTCCACTAATAAAGACGGAAAAAAGGAAGATATGCGAGTTTTCTAAAGGAAGTCTTCATGGTTCATTGTGATAAATGAGATTGAAGAACTGGAGGAAGACATCGGAAGTCAAATTACTTACTTAAAAAAAGTTACAATGTGAAATTTTTACTAAAATTCATTGCGTCGGCCGGGAATCGAACCCGGATCAACTGCTTGGAAGGCAGCTATGCTGACCATTATACCACCGACGCTTCTTCTTACCATTCTCCAATTCAAACAAACGTTTATTGTTTTTCCTTCATTTCATATATTATGACCTAACTTTAGATTTTTATACATTGCAATTAAACTGATTGAAACATTATTTAGATCACTCATTCAATTCAAAAAATTATCTCAAAACAAACCTTAATATTATTCAGCTAATCTCTATAAATATATATTTTCCTTATCATGGCATCCTCAGAGTCAAGCAAGTCTCGCTCCTAAATATTCATTAACTAATTACTTCTCAGTTTATAAATATTTTTTAATTATGATAATGTTTATAATTAGTGGCTCAGTGTAATCGCCTGGGTTTTTTGTATACCCAATTTCTGGAAATTTGACATTATTTTTTATCCAAACTTTGCATATAGAAATTTTTCTATCATATCATTCTCAGAAATACGACTTCTTTATTTACTAATATTTGTAATTTACAATGAAATTATGTTTCATATATGAGGTTGAATACAGATGAAATCATTCACCTATTAGATAGGCTTGATAGCAATAATGATATTATCCATGAGATGTCAAGGATTTGTATGACGCCAAGAATATTGAGGATACTTATTGATCCACTCAATAAAAAAAATAAATTAATTAAATTATATTGAGAATGGGGTTCTTCTTATTGATGAATGCATGATTCCTTACTTTAGCAAACATTTGGAAAGAGTAATTTATTCTTGGGAAAGCAATTCGATTTGGTTTTGACGTGGAATTTAACATATATTAGTTAAAAATGAATCTTATATCTTATCCAAAAGTCTAAGCTTCCAGGAAATCATAGACATAATATTTGATATTTATACCTATTTATAGAGCATTCCTATAATGGTAGAATTACAATCCTGAGAGTATCTTGCATCAAGGAACATGTAGGGATAATTGAACGAACAGATATCCTATCTCTGAGAAAAGTCGGATGAAAAATGAGCTACGAGGGGATGTAAACCATAGGATGAGGGATAATACTTCACAAATAAAATGAAAAGACAATCGAGAAGTTACATCTGAAATGACCCTAGTATCAACAAATTCAAGAATCTGTCTCTTTTCAAGTTTATGATAACCACATAGTATATGTTGAGATTATTGGATCATGCCATTAGTACATATAAAATCTGAACACGCCAAAAGAAACAATGGTGGATAATATTTACGTATCTGTCATTGGTCTCGGATGCCAACATATGATGGCATGAGGAAACCCACAATCTCAGTTTATTAAGACCTTATCCCTTCATTGCTGTGAATTCTTTTGACAATCAAGATTATAGGGGCGAAATAAGTCTTCTTAGTTCTCAGAAGTGACCAGGAAAAACAGTGTAAGAAATCTAAGTTCAGGGCCTCATCTGTGTGGGTCTCTATCCTAAATGTTTTGAATATTATCACACCAGTGTAATTACCATGATCATATAATGATGAAAAATGATAATAGGTGCTCCCCCTCCCCCCTTATTTTACCCAGTAATGCCAATTGGTGAATTTTTTTATATACTAAAATTGCAGCATACATAATTGTCGGTTTTTGTTTTGTTTTGTTTTGTTTTGTTTTTTATCATACCTTTACCTAAAAAAAACAAAAAAACATTTATAGTTGGTTTTATCAGCTTTACTACTTTTTGGGACTTTAGGTCTTAATGGGCTAAAAGAATGTGAAATTTCTATTAAAAAACTATGCGTCGGCCGGGAATCGAACCCGGATCAACTGCTTGGAAGGCAGCTATGCTGACCATTATACCACCGACGCTTCTTCTTACCATTCTCCAATTCAAATACATTTTTATTCTTTTTCCTTCATCTCCTACTCCAAAGTTTAACGCGTATCTTTATAACAGGCACGCCTTCTTGATAAAAGACAGAAATGTCAAATGCATGCAGAGTCAAGAGAATGTTAAAAGGCTCAAAATAAATCAAAGAATTACAACAACATAAAACAAAGGACCATGATCTCTTTTTTTCTTGACATTTATTTCGAGTCACATTGAACCATTCCTTATTAAAAAAAAAAAAAAAAAAAAAAGGTGAAAATCTGTTATCCAAAAGCAGGCAAATTTGTGTTTTGATTTCATTTTTTGAATGAAGGAAGGGATGAGGTAATCTACATAATTTTTTGTTTTATTTGTCAAGATTCTTTTTGGTTTGGAAAAGGGAATTTTATGATTTCATATGATAAGAGATAAGTGATGTCCTAATTTGATGAAGAGAATAAAATGAGAGCTTCTGAATTCCATTTTTGTTTTTTCTTCAAGTGCATCAACAACATACTTGGAGATATTTACTCGAAATTTGTAGCTATGATTTGAGAAAATGGAATATGTAAACCTAAATTGATTCATGGTTTTTGCTTTACAAAAATCCATTTTCCACTAATAAAGACGGAAAAAAGGAAGATATGCGAGTTTTCTAAAGGAAGTCTTCATGGTTCATTGTGATAAATGAGATTGAAGAACTGGAGGAAGACATCGGAAGTCAAATTACTTACTTAAAAAAAGTTACAATGTGAAATTTTTACTAAAATTCATTGCGTCGGCCGGGAATCGAACCCGGATCAACTGCTTGGAAGGCAGCTATGCTGACCATTATACCACCGACGCTTCTTCTTACCATTCTCCAATTCAAACAAACCTTTATTGTTTTTCCTTCATTTCATATATTATGACCTAACTTTAGATTTTTATACATTGCAATTAAACTGATTGAAACATTATTTAGATCACTCATTCAATTCAAAAAATTATCTCAAAACAAACCTTAATATTATTCAGCTAATCTCTATAAATATATATTTTCCTTATCATGGCATCCTCAGAGTCAAGCAAGTCTCGCTCCTAAATATTCATTAACTAATTACTTCTCAGTTTATAAATATTTTTTAATTATGATAATGTTTATAATTAGTGGCTCAGTGTAATCGCCTGGGTTTTTTGTATACCCAATTTCTGGAAATTTGACATTATTTTTGATCCAAACTTTGCATATAGAAATTTTTCTATCATATCATTCTCAGAAATACGACTTCTTTATTTACTAATATTTGTAATTTACAATGAAATTATGTTTCATATATGAGGTTGAATACAGATGAAATCATTCACCTATTAGATAGGCTTGATAGCAATAATGATATTATCCATGAGATGTCAAGGATTTGTATGACGCCAAGAATATTGAGGATACTTATTGATCCACTCAATAAAAAAAATAAATTAATTAAATTATATTGAGAATGGGGTTCTTCTTATTGATGAATGCATGATTCCTTACTTTAGCAAACATTTGGAAAGAGTAATTTATTCTTGGGAAAGCAATTCGATTTGGTTTTGACGTGGAATTTAACATATATTAGTTAAAAATGAATCTTATATCTTATCCAAAAGTCTAAGCTTCCAGGAAATCATAGACATAATATTTGATATTTATACCTATTTATAGAGCATTCCTATAATGGTAGAATTACAATCCTGAGAGTATCTTGCATCAAGGAACATGTAGGGATAATTGAACGAACAGATATCCTATCTCTGAGAAAAGTCGGATGAAAAATGAGCTACGAGGGGATGTAAACCATAGGATGAGGGATAATACTTCACAAATAAAATGAAAAGACAATCGAGAAGTTACATCTGAAATGACCCTAGTATCAACAAATTCAAGAATCTGTCTCTTTTCAAGTTTATGATAACCACATAGTATATGTTGAGATTATTGGATCATGCCATTAGTACATATAAAATCTGAACACGCCAAAAGAAACAATGGTGGATAATATTTACGTATCTGTCATTGGTCTCGGATGCCAACATATGATGGCATGAGGAAACCCACAATCTCAGTTTATTAAGACCTTATCCCTTCATTGCTGTGAATTCTTTTGACAATCAAGATTATAGGGGCGAAATAAGTCTTCTTAGTTCTCAGAAGTGACCAGGAAAAACACTGTAAGAAATCTAAGTTCAGGGCCTCATCTGTGTGGGTCTCTATCCTAAATGTTTTGAATATTATCACACCAGTGTAATTACCATGATCATATAATGATGAAAAATGATAATAGGTGCTCCCCCTCCCCCCTTATTTTACCCAGTAATGCCAATTGGTGAATTTTTTTATATACTAAAATTGCAGCATACATAATTGTCGGTTTTTGTTTTGTTTTGTTTTGTTTTGTTTTTTATCATACCTTTACCTAAAAAAAACAAAAAAACATTTATAGTTGGTTTTATCAGCTTTACTACTTTTTGGGACTTTAGGTCTTAATGGGCTAAAAGAATGTGAAATTTCTATTAAAAAACTATGCGTCGGCCGGGAATCGAACCCGGATCAACTGCTTGGAAGGCAGCTATGCTGACCATTATACCACCGACGCTTCTTCTTACCATTCTCCAATTCAAATACATTTTTATTCTTTTTCCTTCATCTCCTACTCCAAAGTTTAACGCGTATCTTTATAACAGGCACGCCTTCTTGATAAAAGACAGAAATGCCAAATGCATGCAGAGTCAAGAGAATGTTAAAAGGCTCAAAATAAATCAAAGAATTACAACAACATAAAACAAAGGACCATGATCTCTTTTTTTCTTGACATTTATTTCGAGTCACATTGAACCATTCCTTATTAAAAAAAAAAAAAAAAAAAAAAGGTGAAAATCTGTTATCCAAAAGCAGGCAAATTTGTGTTTTGATTTCATTTTTTGAATGAAGGAAGGGATGAGGTAATCTACATAATTTTTTGTTTTATTTGTCAAGATTCTTTTTGGTTTGGAAAAGGGAATTTTATGATTTCATATGATAAGAGATAAGTGATGTCCTAATTTGATGAAGAGAATAAAATGAGAGCTTCTGAATTCCATTTTTGTTTTTTCTTCAAGTGCATCAACAACATACTTGGAGATATTTACTCGAAATTTGTAGCTATGATTTGAGAAAATGGAATATGTAAACCTAAATTGATTCATGGTTTTTGCTTTACAAAAATCCATTTTCCACTAATAAAGACGGAAAAAAGGAAGATATGCGAGTTTTCTAAAGGAAGTCTTCATGGTTCATTGTGATAAATGAGATTGAAGAACTGGAGGAAGACATCGGAAGTCAAATTACTTACTTAAAAAAAGTTACAATGTGAAATTTTTACTAAAATTCATTGCGTCGGCCGGGAATCGAACCCGGATCAACTGCTTGGAAGGCAGCTATGCTGACCATTATACCACCGACGCTTCTTCTTACCATTCTCCAATTCAAACAAACCTTTATTGTTTTTCCTTCATTTCATATATTATGACCTAACTTTAGATTTTTATACATTGCAATTAAACTGATTGAAACATTATTTAGATCACTCATTCAATTCAAAAAATTATCTCAAAACAAACCTTAATATTATTCAGCTAATCTCTATAAATATATATTTTCCTTATCATGGCATCCTCAGAGTCAAGCAAGTCTCGCTCCTAAATATTCATTAACTAATTACTTCTCAGTTTATAAATATTTTTTAATTATGATAATGTTTATAATTAGTGGCTCAGTGTAATCGCCTGGGTTTTTTGTATACCCAATTTCTGGAAATTTGACATTATTTTTGATCCAAACTTTGCATATAGAAATTTTTCTATCATATCATTCTCAGAAATACGACTTCTTTATTTACTAATATTTGTAATTTACAATGAAATTATGTTTCATATATGAGGTTGAATACAGATGAAATCATTCACCTATTAGATAGGCTTGATAGCAATAATGATATTATCCATGAGATGTCAAGGATTTGTATGACGCCAAGAATATTGAGGATACTTATTGATCCACTCAATAAAAAAAATAAATTAATTAAATTATATTGAGAATGGGGTTCTTCTTATTGATGAATGCATGATTCCTTACTTTAGCAAACATTTGGAAAGAGTAATTTATTCTTGGGAAAGCAATTCGATTTGGTTTTGACGTGGAATTTAACATATATTAGTTAAAAATGAATCTTATATCTTATCCAAAAGTCTAAGCTTCCAGGAAATCATAGACATAATATTTGATATTTATACCTATTTATAGAGCATTCCTATAATGGTAGAATTACAATCCTGAGAGTATCTTGCATCAAGGAACATGTAGGGATAATTGAACGAACAGATATCCTATCTCTGAGAAAAGTCGGATGAAAAATGAGCTACGAGGGGATGTAAACCATAGGATGAGGGATAATACTTCACAAATAAAATGAAAAGACAATCGAGAAGTTACATCTGAAATGACCCTAGTATCAACAAATTCAAGAATCTGTCTCTTTTCAAGTTTATGATAACCACATAGTATATGTTGAGATTATTGGATCATGCCATTAGTACATATAAAATCTGAACACGCCAAAAGAAACAATGGTGGATAATATTTACGTATCTGTCATTGGTCTCGGATGCCAACATATGATGGCATGAGGAAACCCACAATCTCAGTTTATTAAGACCTTATCCCTTCATTGCTGTGAATTCTTTTGACAATCAAGATTATAGGGGCGAAATAAGTCTTCTTAGTTCTCAGAAGTGACCAGGAAAAACAGTGTAAGAAATCTAAGTTCAGGGCCTCATCTGTGTGGGTCTCTATCCTAAATGTTTTGAATATTATCACACCAGTGTAATTACCATGATCATATAATGATGAAAAATGATAATAGGTGCTCCCCCTCCCCCCTTATTTTACCCAGTAATGCCAATTGGTGAATTTTTTTATATACTAAAATTGCAGCATACATAATTGTCGGTTTTTGTTTTGTTTTGTTTTGTTTTGTTTTTTATCATACCTTTACCTAAAAAAAACAAAAAAACATTTATAGTTGGTTTTATCAGCTTTACTACTTTTTGGGACTTTAGGTCTTAATGGGCTAAAAGAATGTGAAATTTCTATTAAAAAACTATGCGTCGGCCGGGAATCGAACCCGGATCAACTGCTTGGAAGGCAGCTATGCTGACCATTATACCACCGACGCTTCTTCTTACCATTCTCCAATTCAAATACATTTTTATTCTTTTTCCTTCATCTCCTACTCCAAAGTTTAACGCGTATCTTTATAACAGGCACGCCTTCTTGATAAAAGACAGAAATGCCAAATGCATGCAGAGTCAAGAGAATGTTAAAAGGCTCAAAATAAATCAAAGAATTACAACAACATAAAACAAAGGACCATGATCTCTTTTTTTCTTGACATTTATTTCGAGTCACATTGAACCATTCCTTATTAAAAAAAAAAAAAAAAAAAAAAAAGGTGAAAATCTGTTATCCAAAAGCAGGCAAATTTGTGTTTTGATTTCATTTTTTGAATGAAGGAAGGGATGAGGTAATCTACATAATTTTTTGTTTTATTTGTCAAGATTCTTTTTGGTTTGGAAAAGGAAATTTTATGATTTCATATGATAAGAGATAAGTGATGTCCTAATTTGATGAAGAGAATAAAATGAGAGCTTCTGAATTCCATTTTTGTTTTTTCTTCAAGTGCATCAACAACATACTTGGAGATATTTACTCGAAATTTGTAGCTATGATTTGAGAAAATGGAATATGTAAACCTAAATTGATTCATGGTTTTTGCTTTACAAAAATCCATTTTCCACTAATAAAGACGGAAAAAAGGAAGATATGCGAGTTTTCTAAAGGAAGTCTTCATGGTTCATTGTGATAAATGAGATTGAAGAACTGGAGGAAGACATCGGAAGTCAAATTACTTACTTAAAAAAAGTTACAATGTGAAATTTTTACTAAAATTCATTGCGTCGGCCGGGAATCGAACCCGGATCAACTGCTTGGAAGGCAGCTATGCTGACCATTATACCACCGACGCTTCTTCTTACCATTCTCCAATTCAAACAAACCTTTATTGTTTTTCCTTCATTTCATATATTATGACCTAACTTTAGATTTTTATACATTGCAATTAAACTGATTGAAACATTATTTAGATCACTCATTCAATTCAAAAAATTATCTCAAAACAAACCTTAATATTATTCAGCTAATCTCTATAAATATATATTTTCCTTATCATGGCATCCTCAGAGTCAAGCAAGTCTCGCTCCTAAATATTCATTAACTAATTACTTCTCAGTTTATAAATATTTTTTAATTATGATAATGTTTATAATTAGTGGCTCAGTGTAATCGCCTGGGTTTTTTGTATACCCAATTTCTGGAAATTTGACATTATTTTTGATCCAAACTTTGCATATAGAAATTTTTCTATCATATCATTCTCAGAAATACGACTTCTTTATTTACTAATATTTGTAATTTACAATGAAATTATGTTTCATATATGAGGTTGAATACAGATGAAATCATTCACCTATTAGATAGGCTTGATAGCAATAATGATATTATCCATGAGATGTCAAGGATTTGTATGACGCCAAGAATATTGAGGATACTTATTGATCCACTCAATAAAAAAAATAAATTAATTAAATTATATTGAGAATGGGGTTCTTCTTATTGATGAATGCATGATTCCTTACTTTAGCAAACATTTGGAAAGAGTAATTTATTCTTGGGAAAGCAATTCGATTTGGTTTTGACGTGGAATTTAACATATATTAGTTAAAAATGAATCTTATATCTTATCCAAAAGTCTAAGCTTCCAGGAAATCATAGACATAATATTTGATATTTATACCTATTTATAGAGCATTCCTATAATGGTAGAATTACAATCCTGAGAGTATCTTGCATCAAGGAACATGTAGGGATAATTGAACGAACAGATATCCTATCTCTGAGAAAAGTCGGATGAAAAATGAGCTACGAGGGGATGTAAACCATAGGATGAGGGATAATACTTCACAAATAAAATGAAAAGACAATCGAGAAGTTACATCTGAAATGACCCTAGTATCAACAAATTCAAGAATCTGTCTCTTTTCAAGTTTATGATAACCACATAGTATATGTTGAGATTATTGGATCATGCCATTAGTACATATAAAATCTGAACACGCCAAAAGAAACAATGGTGGATAATATTTACGTATCTGTCATTGGTCTCGGATGCCAACATATGATGGCATGAGGAAACCCACAATCTCAGTTTATTAAGACCTTATCCCTTCATTGCTGTGAATTCTTTTGACAATCAAGATTATAGGGGCGAAATAAGTCTTCTTAGTTCTCAGAAGTGACCAGGAAAAACAGTGTAAGAAATCTAAGTTCAGGGCCTCATCTGTGTGGGTCTCTATCCTAAATGTTTTGAATATTATCACACCAGTGTAATTACCATGATCATATAATGATGAAAAATGATAATAGGTGCTCCCCCTCCCCCCTTATTTTACCCAGTAATGCCAATTGGTGAATTTTTTTATATACTAAAATTGCAGCATACATAATTGTCGGTTTTTGTTTTGTTTTGTTTTGTTTTGTTTTTTATCATACCTTTACCTAAAAAAAACAAAAAAACATTTATAGTTGGTTTTATCAGCTTTACTACTTTTTGGGACTTTAGGTCTTAATGGGCTAAAAGAATGTGAAATTTCTATTAAAAAACTATGCGTCGGCCGGGAATCGAACCCGGATCAACTGCTTGGAAGGCAGCTATGCTGACCATTATACCACCGACGCTTCTTCTTACCATTCTCCAATTCAAATACATTTTTATTCTTTTTCCTTCATCTCCTACTCCAAAGTTTAACGCGTATCTTTATAACAGGCACGCCTTCTTGATAAAAGACAGAAATGTCAAATGCATGCAGAGTCAAGAGAATGTTAAAAGGCTCAAAATAAATCAAAGAATTACAACAACATAAAACAAAGGACCATGATCTCTTTTTTTCTTGACATTTATTTCGAGTCACATTGAACCATTCCTTATTAAAAAAAAAAAAAAAAAAAAACAAGGTGAAAATCTGTTATCCAAAAGCAGGCAAATTTGTGTTTTGATTTCATTTTTTGAATGAAGGAAGGGATGAGGTAATCTACATAATTTTTTGTTTTATTTGTCAAGATTCTTTTTGGTTTGGAAAAGGAAATTTTATGATTTCATATGATAAGAGATAAGTGATGTCCTAATTTGATGAAGAGAATAAAATGAGAGCTTCTGAATTCCATTTTTGTTTTTTCTTCAAGTGCATCAACAACATACTTGGAGATATTTACTCGAAATTTGTAGCTATGATTTGAGAAAATGGAATATGTAAACCTAAATTGATTCATGGTTTTTGCTTTACAAAAATCCATTTTCCACTAATAAAGACGGAAAAAAGGAAGATATGCGAGTTTTCTAAAGGAAGTCTTCATGGTTCATTGTGATAAATGAGATTGAAGAACTGGAGGAAGACATCGGAAGTCAAATTACTTACTTAAAAAAAGTTACAATGTGAAATTTTTACTAAAATTCATTGCGTCGGCCGGGAATCGAACCCGGATCAACTGCTTGGAAGGCAGCTATGCTGACCATTATACCACCGACGCTTCTTCTTACCATTCTCCAATTCAAACAAACCTTTATTGTTTTTCCTTCATTTCATATATTATGACCTAACTTTAGATTTTTATACATTGCAATTAAACTGATTGAAACATTATTTAGATCACTCATTCAATTCAAAAAATTATCTCAAAACAAACCTTAATATTATTCAGCTAATCTCTATAAATATATATTTTCCTTATCATGGCATCCTCAGAGTCAAGCAAGTCTCGCTCCTAAATATTCATTAACTAATTACTTCTCAGTTTATAAATATTTTTTAATTATGATAATGTTTATAATTAGTGGCTCAGTGTAATCGCCTGGGTTTTTTGTATACCCAATTTCTGGAAATTTGACATTATTTTTGATCCAAACTTTGCATATAGAAATTTTTCTATCATATCATTCTCAGAAATACGACTTCTTTATTTACTAATATTTGTAATTTACAATGAAATTATGTTTCATATATGAGGTTGAATACAGATGAAATCATTCACCTATTAGATAGGCTTGATAGCAATAATGATATTATCCATGAGATGTCAAGGATTTGTATGACGCCAAGAATATTGAGGATACTTATTGATCCACTCAATAAAAAAATAAATTAATTAAATTATATTGAGAATGGGGTTCTTCTTATTGATGAATGCATGATTCCTTACTTTAGCAAACATTTGGAAAGAGTAATTTATTCTTGGGAAAGCAATTCGATTTGGTTTTGACGTGGAATTTAACATATATTAGTTAAAAATGAATCTTATATCTTATCCAAAAGTCTAAGCTTCCAGGAAATCATAGACATAATATTTGATATTTATACCTATTTATAGAGCATTCCTATAATGGTAGAATTACAATCCTGAGAGTATCTTGCATCAAGGAACATGTAGGGATAATTGAACGAACAGATATCCTATCTCTGAGAAAAGTCGGATGAAAAATGAGCTACGAGGGGATGTAAACCATAGGATGAGGGATAATACTTCACAAATAAAATGAAAAGACAATCGAGAAGTTACATCTGAAATGACCCTAGTATCAACAAATTCAAGAATCTGTCTCTTTTCAAGTTTATGATAACCACATAGTATATGTTGAGATTATTGGATCATGCCATTAGTACATATAAAATCTGAACACGCCAAAAGAAACAATGGTGGATAATATTTACGTATCTGTCATTGGTCTCGGATGCCAACATATGATGGCATGAGGAAACCCACAATCTCAGTTTATTAAGACCTTATCCCTTCATTGCTGTGAATTCTTTTGACAATCAAGATTATAGGGGCGAAATAAGTCTTCTTAGTTCTCAGAAGTGACCAGGAAAAACAGTGTAAGAAATCTAAGTTCAGGGCCTCATCTGTGTGGGTCTCTATCCTAAATGTTTTGAATATTATCACACCAGTGTAATTACCATGATCATATAATGATGAAAAATGATAATAGGTGCTCCCCCTCCCCCCTTATTTTACCCAGTAATGCCAATTGGTGAATTTTTTTATATACTAAAATTGCAGCATACATAATTGTCGGTTTTTGTTTTGTTTTGTTTTGTTTTGTTTTTTATCATACCTTTACCTAAAAAAAACAAAAAAACATTTATAGTTGGTTTTATCAGCTTTACTACTTTTTGGGACTTTAGGTCTTAATGGGCTAAAAGAATGTGAAATTTCTATTAAAAAACTATGCGTCGGCCGGGAATCGAACCCGGATCAACTGCTTGGAAGGCAGCTATGCTGACCATTATACCACCGACGCTTCTTCTTACCATTCTCCAATTCAAATACATTTTTATTCTTTTTCCTTCATCTCCTACTCCAAAGTTTAACGCGTATCTTTATAACAGGCACGCCTTCTTGATAAAAGACAGAAATGCCAAATGCATGCAGAGTCAAGAGAATGTTAAAAGGCTCAAAATAAATCAAAGAATTACAACAACATAAAACAAAGGACCATGATCTCTTTTTTTCTTGACATTTATTTCGAGTCACATTGAACCATTCCTTATTAAAAAAAAAAAAAAAAAAAAAAAAGGTGAAAATCTGTTATCCAAAAGCAGGCAAATTTGTGTTTTGATTTCATTTTTTGAATGAAGGAAGGGATGAGGTAATCTACATAATTTTTTGTTTTATTTGTCAAGATTCTTTTTGGTTTGGAAAAGGAAATTTTATGATTTCATATGATAAGAGATAAGTGATGTCCTAATTTGATGAAGAGAATAAAATGAGAGCTTCTGAATTCCATTTTTGTTTTTTCTTCAAGTGCATCAACAACATACTTGGAGATATTTACTCGAAATTTGTAGCTATGATTTGAGAAAATGGAATATGTAAACCTAAATTGATTCATGGTTTTTGCTTTACAAAAATCCATTTTCCACTAATAAAGACGGAAAAAAGGAAGATATGCGAGTTTTCTAAAGGAAGTCTTCATGGTTCATTGTGATAAATGAGATTGAAGAACTGGAGGAAGACATCGGAAGTCAAATTACTTACTTAAAAAAAGTTACAATGTGAAATTTTTACTAAAATTCATTGCGTCGGCCGGGAATCGAACCCGGATCAACTGCTTGGAAGGCAGCTATGCTGACCATTATACCACCGACGCTTCTTCTTACCATTCTCCAATTCAAACAAACCTTTATTGTTTTTCCTTCATTTCATATATTATGACCTAACTTTAGATTTTTATACATTGCAATTAAACTGATTGAAACATTATTTAGATCACTCATTCAATTCAAAAAATTATCTCAAAACAAACCTTAATATTATTCAGCTAATCTCTATAAATATATATTTTCCTTATCATGGCATCCTCAGAGTCAAGCAAGTCTCGCTCCTAAATATTCATTAACTAATTACTTCTCAGTTTATAAATATTTTTTAATTATGATAATGTTTATAATTAGTGGCTCAGTGTAATCGCCTGGGTTTTTTGTATACCCAATTTCTGGAAATTTGACATTATTTTTGATCCAAACTTTGCATATAGAAATTTTTCTATCATATCATTCTCAGAAATACGACTTCTTTATTTACTAATATTTGTAATTTACAATGAAATTATGTTTCATATATGAGGTTGAATACAGATGAAATCATTCACCTATTAGATAGGCTTGATAGCAATAATGATATTATCCATGAGATGTCAAGGATTTGTATGACGCCAAGAATATTGAGGATACTTATTGATCCACTCAATAAAAAAAATAAATTAATTAAATTATATTGAGAATGGGGTTCTTCTTATTGATGAATGCATGATTCCTTACTTTAGCAAACATTTGGAAAGAGTAATTTATTCTTGGGAAAGCAATTCGATTTGGTTTTGACGTGGAATTTAACATATATTAGTTAAAAATGAATCTTATATCTTATCCAAAAGTCTAAGCTTCCAGGAAATCATAGACATAATATTTGATATTTATACCTATTTATAGAGCATTCCTATAATGGTAGAATTACAATCCTGAGAGTATCTTGCATCAAGGAACATGTAGGGATAATTGAACGAACAGATATCCTATCTCTGAGAAAAGTCGGATGAAAAATGAGCTACGAGGGGATGTAAACCATAGGATGAGGGATAATACTTCACAAATAAAATGAAAAGACAATCGAGAAGTTACATCTGAAATGACCCTAGTATCAACAAATTCAAGAATCTGTCTCTTTTCAAGTTTATGATAACCACATAGTATATGTTGAGATTATTGGATCATGCCATTAGTACATATAAAATCTGAACACGCCAAAAGAAACAATGGTGGATAATATTTACGTATCTGTCATTGGTCTCGGATGCCAACATATGATGGCATGAGGAAACCCACAATCTCAGTTTATTAAGACCTTATCCCTTCATTGCTGTGAATTCTTTTGACAATCAAGATTATAGGGGCGAAATAAGTCTTCTTAGTTCTCAGAAGTGACCAGGAAAAACAGTGTAAGAAATCTAAGTTCAGGGCCTCATCTGTGTGGGTCTCTATCCTAAATGTTTTGAATATTATCACACCAGTGTAATTACCATGATCATATAATGATGAAAAATGATAATAGGTGCTCCCCCTCCCCCCTTATTTTACCCAGTAATGCCAATTGGTGAATTTTTTTATATACTAAAATTGCAGCATACATAATTGTCGGTTTTTGTTTTGTTTTGTTTTGTTTTGTTTTTTATCATACCTTTACCTAAAAAAAACAAAAAAACATTTATAGTTGGTTTTATCAGCTTTACTACTTTTTGGGACTTTAGGTCTTAATGGGCTAAAAGAATGTGAAATTTCTATTAAAAAACTATGCGTCGGCCGGGAATCGAACCCGGATCAACTGCTTGGAAGGCAGCTATGCTGACCATTATACCACCGACGCTTCTTCTTACCATTCTCCAATTCAAATACATTTTTATTCTTTTTCCTTCATCTCCTACTCCAAAGTTTAACGCGTATCTTTATAACAGGCACGCCTTCTTGATAAAAGACAGAAATGTCAAATGCATGCAGAGTCAAGAGAATGTTAAAAGGCTCAAAATAAATCAAAGAATTACAACAACATAAAACAAAGGACCATGATCTCTTTTTTTCTTGACATTTATTTCGAGTCACATTGAACCATTCCTTATTAAAAAAAAAAAAAAAAAAAAACAAGGTGAAAATCTGTTATCCAAAAGCAGGCAAATTTGTGTTTTGATTTCATTTTTTGAATGAAGGAAGGGATGAGGTAATCTACATAATTTTTTGTTTTATTTGTCAAGATTCTTTTTGGTTTGGAAAAGGAAATTTTATGATTTCATATGATAAGAGATAAGTGATGTCCTAATTTGATGAAGAGAATAAAATGAGAGCTTCTGAATTCCATTTTTGTTTTTTCTTCAAGTGCATCAACAACATACTTGGAGATATTTACTCGAAATTTGTAGCTATGATTTGAGAAAATGGAATATGTAAACCTAAATTGATTCATGGTTTTTGCTTTACAAAAATCCATTTTCCACTAATAAAGACGGAAAAAAGGAAGATATGCGAGTTTTCTAAAGGAAGTCTTCATGGTTCATTGTGATAAATGAGATTGAAGAACTGGAGGAAGACATCGGAAGTCAAATTACTTACTTAAAAAAAGTTACAATGTGAAATTTTTACTAAAATTCATTGCGTCGGCCGGGAATCGAACCCGGATCAACTGCTTGGAAGGCAGCTATGCTGACCATTATACCACCGACGCTTCTTCTTACCATTCTCCAATTCAAACAAACCTTTATTGTTTTTCCTTCATTTCATATATTATGACCTAACTTTAGATTTTTATACATTGCAATTAAACTGATTGAAACATTATTTAGATCACTCATTCAATTCAAAAAATTATCTCAAAACAAACCTTAATATTATTCAGCTAATCTCTATAAATATATATTTTCCTTATCATGGCATCCTCAGAGTCAAGCAAGTCTCGCTCCTAAATATTCATTAACTAATTACTTCTCAGTTTATAAATATTTTTTAATTATGATAATGTTTATAATTAGTGGCTCAGTGTAATCGCCTGGGTTTTTTGTATACCCAATTTCTGGAAATTTGACATTATTTTTGATCCAAACTTTGCATATAGAAATTTTTCTATCATATCATTCTCAGAAATACGACTTCTTTATTTACTAATATTTGTAATTTACAATGAAATTATGTTTCATATATGAGGTTGAATACAGATGAAATCATTCACCTATTAGATAGGCTTGATAGCAATAATGATATTATCCATGAGATGTCAAGGATTTGTATGACGCCAAGAATATTGAGGATACTTATTGATCCACTCAATAAAAAAAATAAATTAATTAAATTATATTGAGAATGGGGTTCTTCTTATTGATGAATGCATGATTCCTTACTTTAGCAAACATTTGGAAAGAGTAATTTATTCTTGGGAAAGCAATTCGATTTGGTTTTGACGTGGAATTTAACATATATTAGTTAAAAATGAATCTTATATCTTATCCAAAAGTCTAAGCTTCCAGGAAATCATAGACATAATATTTGATATTTATACCTATTTATAGAGCATTCCTATAATGGTAGAATTACAATCCTGAGAGTATCTTGCATCAAGGAACATGTAGGGATAATTGAACGAACAGATATCCTATCTCTGAGAAAAGTCGGATGAAAAATGAGCTACGAGGGGATGTAAACCATAGGATGAGGGATAATACTTCACAAATAAAATGAAAAGACAATCGAGAAGTTACATCTGAAATGACCCTAGTATCAACAAATTCAAGAATCTGTCTCTTTTCAAGTTTATGATAACCACATAGTATATGTTGAGATTATTGGATCATGCCATTAGTACATATAAAATCTGAACACGCCAAAAGAAACAATGGTGGATAATATTTACGTATCTGTCATTGGTCTCGGATGCCAACATATGATGGCATGAGGAAACCCACAATCTCAGTTTATTAAGACCTTATCCCTTCATTGCTGTGAATTCTTTTGACAATCAAGATTATAGGGGCGAAATAAGTCTTCTTAGTTCTCAGAAGTGACCAGGAAAAACAGTGTAAGAAATCTAAGTTCAGGGCCTCATCTGTGTGGGTCTCTATCCTAAATGTTTTGAATATTATCACACCAGTGTAATTACCATGATCATATAATGATGAAAAATGATAATAGGTGCTCCCCCTCCCCCCTTATTTTACCCAGTAATGCCAATTGGTGAATTTTTTTATATACTAAAATTGCAGCATACATAATTGTCGGTTTTTGTTTTGTTTTGTTTTGTTTTGTTTTTTATCATACCTTTACCTAAAAAAAACAAAAAAACATTTATAGTTGGTTTTATCAGCTTTACTACTTTTTGGGACTTTAGGTCTTAATGGGCTAAAAGAATGTGAAATTTCTATTAAAAAACTATGCGTCGGCCGGGAATCGAACCCGGATCAACTGCTTGGAAGGCAGCTATGCTGACCATTATACCACCGACGCTTCTTCTTACCATTCTCCAATTCAAATACATTTTTATTCTTTTTCCTTCATCTCCTACTCCAAAGTTTAACGCGTATCTTTATAACAGGCACGCCTTCTTGATAAAAGACAGAAATGCCAAATGCATGCAGAGTCAAGAGAATGTTAAAAGGCTCAAAATAAATCAAAGAATTACAACAACATAAAACAAAGGACCATGATCTCTTTTTTTCTTGACATTTATTTCGAGTCACATTGAACCATTCCTTATTAAAAAAAAAAAAAAAAAAAAAAAGGTGAAAATCTGTTATCCAAAAGCAGGCAAATTTGTGTTTTGATTTCATTTTTTGAATGAAGGAAGGGATGAGGTAATCTACATAATTTTTTGTTTTATTTGTCAAGATTCTTTTTGGTTTGGAAAAGGAAATTTTATGATTTCATATGATAAGAGATAAGTGATGTCCTAATTTGATGAAGAGAATAAAATGAGAGCTTCTGAATTCCATTTTTGTTTTTTCTTCAAGTGCATCAACAACATACTTGGAGATATTTACTCGAAATTTGTAGCTATGATTTGAGAAAATGGAATATGTAAACCTAAATTGATTCATGGTTTTTGCTTTACAAAAATCCATTTTCCACTAATAAAGACGGAAAAAAGGAAGATATGCGAGTTTTCTAAAGGAAGTCTTCATGGTTCATTGTGATAAATGAGATTGAAGAACTGGAGGAAGACATCGGAAGTCAAATTACTTACTTAAAAAAAGTTACAATGTGAAATTTTTACTAAAATTCATTGCGTCGGCCGGGAATCGAACCCGGATCAACTGCTTGGAAGGCAGCTATGCTGACCATTATACCACCGACGCTTCTTCTTACCATTCTCCAATTCAAACAAACCTTTATTGTTTTTCCTTCATTTCATATATTATGACCTAACTTTAGATTTTTATACATTGCAATTAAACTGATTGAAACATTATTTAGATCACTCATTCAATTCAAAAAATTATCTCAAAACAAACCTTAATATTATTCAGCTAATCTCTATAAATATATATTTTCCTTATCATGGCATCCTCAGAGTCAAGCAAGTCTCGCTCCTAAATATTCATTAACTAATTACTTCTCAGTTTATAAATATTTTTTAATTATGATAATGTTTATAATTAGTGGCTCAGTGTAATCGCCTGGGTTTTTTGTATACCCAATTTCTGGAAATTTGACATTATTTTTGATCCAAACTTTGCATATAGAAATTTTTCTATCATATCATTCTCAGAAATACGACTTCTTTATTTACTAATATTTGTAATTTACAATGAAATTATGTTTCATATATGAGGTTGAATACAGATGAAATCATTCACCTATTAGATAGGCTTGATAGCAATAATGATATTATCCATGAGATGTCAAGGATTTGTATGACGCCAAGAATATTGAGGATACTTATTGATCCACTCAATAAAAAAAATAAATTAATTAAATTATATTGAGAATGGGGTTCTTCTTATTGATGAATGCATGATTCCTTACTTTAGCAAACATTTGGAAAGAGTAATTTATTCTTGGGAAAGCAATTCGATTTGGTTTTGACGTGGAATTTAACATATATTAGTTAAAAATGAATCTTATATCTTATCCAAAAGTCTAAGCTTCCAGGAAATCATAGACATAATATTTGATATTTATACCTATTTATAGAGCATTCCTATAATGGTAGAATTACAATCCTGAGAGTATCTTGCATCAAGGAACATGTAGGGATAATTGAACGAACAGATATCCTATCTCTGAGAAAAGTCGGATGAAAAATGAGCTACGAGGGGATGTAAACCATAGGATGAGGGATAATACTTCACAAATAAAATGAAAAGACAATCGAGAAGTTACATCTGAAATGACCCTAGTATCAACAAATTCAAGAATCTGTCTCTTTTCAAGTTTATGATAACCACATAGTATATGTTGAGATTATTGGATCATGCCATTAGTACATATAAAATCTGAACACGCCAAAAGAAACAATGGTGGATAATATTTACGTATCTGTCATTGGTCTCGGATGCCAACATATGATGGCATGAGGAAACCCACAATCTCAGTTTATTAAGACCTTATCCCTTCATTGCTGTGAATTCTTTTGACAATCAAGATTATAGGGGCGAAATAAGTCTTCTTAGTTCTCAGAAGTGACCAGGAAAAACAGTGTAAGAAATCTAAGTTCAGGGCCTCATCTGTGTGGGTCTCTATCCTAAATGTTTTGAATATTATCACACCAGTGTAATTACCATGATCATATAATGATGAAAAATGATAATAGGTGCTCCCCCTCCCCCCTTATTTTACCCAGTAATGCCAATTGGTGAATTTTTTTATATACTAAAATTGCAGCATACATAATTGTCGGTTTTTGTTTTGTTTTGTTTTGTTTTGTTTTTTATCATACCTTTACCTAAAAAAAACAAAAAAACATTTATAGTTGGTTTTATCAGCTTTACTACTTTTTGGGACTTTAGGTCTTAATGGGCTAAAAGAATGTGAAATTTCTATTAAAAAACTATGCGTCGGCCGGGAATCGAACCCGGATCAACTGCTTGGAAGGCAGCTATGCTGACCATTATACCACCGACGCTTCTTCTTACCATTCTCCAATTCAAATACATTTTTATTCTTTTTCCTTCATCTCCTACTCCAAAGTTTAACGCGTATCTTTATAACAGGCACGCCTTCTTGATAAAAGACAGAAATGCCAAATGCATGCAGAGTCAAGAGAATGTTAAAAGGCTCAAAATAAATCAAAGAATTACAACAACATAAAACAAAGGACCATGATCTCTTTTTTTCTTGACATTTATTTCGAGTCACATTGAACCATTCCTTATTAAAAAAAAAAAAAAAAAAAAAAAGGTGAAAATCTGTTATCCAAAAGCAGGCAAATTTGTGTTTTGATTTCATTTTTTGAATGAAGGAAGGGATGAGGTAATCTACATAATTTTTTGTTTTATTTGTCAAGATTCTTTTTGGTTTGGAAAAGGAAATTTTATGATTTCATATGATAAGAGATAAGTGATGTCCTAATTTGATGAAGAGAATAAAATGAGAGCTTCTGAATTCCATTTTTGTTTTTTCTTCAAGTGCATCAACAACATACTTGGAGATATTTACTCGAAATTTGTAGCTATGATTTGAGAAAATGGAATATGTAAACCTAAATTGATTCATGGTTTTTGCTTTACAAAAATCCATTTTCCACTAATAAAGACGGAAAAAAGGAAGATATGCGAGTTTTCTAAAGGAAGTCTTCATGGTTCATTGTGATAAATGAGATTGAAGAACTGGAGGAAGACATCGGAAGTCAAATTACTTACTTAAAAAAAGTTACAATGTGAAATTTTTACTAAAATTCATTGCGTCGGCCGGGAATCGAACCCGGATCAACTGCTTGGAAGGCAGCTATGCTGACCATTATACCACCGACGCTTCTTCTTACCATTCTCCAATTCAAACAAACCTTTATTGTTTTTCCTTCATTTCATATATTATGACCTAACTTTAGATTTTTATACATTGCAATTAAACTGATTGAAACATTATTTAGATCACTCATTCAATTCAAAAAATTATCTCAAAACAAACCTTAATATTATTCAGCTAATCTCTATAAATATATATTTTCCTTATCATGGCATCCTCAGAGTCAAGCAAGTCTCGCTCCTAAATATTCATTAACTAATTACTTCTCAGTTTATAAATATTTTTTAATTATGATAATGTTTATAATTAGTGGCTCAGTGTAATCGCCTGGGTTTTTTGTATACCCAATTTCTGGAAATTTGACATTATTTTTGATCCAAACTTTGCATATAGAAATTTTTCTATCATATCATTCTCAGAAATACGACTTCTTTATTTACTAATATTTGTAATTTACAATGAAATTATGTTTCATATATGAGGTTGAATACAGATGAAATCATTCACCTATTAGATAGGCTTGATAGCAATAATGATATTATCCATGAGATGTCAAGGATTTGTATGACGCCAAGAATATTGAGGATACTTATTGATCCACTCAATAAAAAAAATAAATTAATTAAATTATATTGAGAATGGGGTTCTTCTTATTGATGAATGCATGATTCCTTACTTTAGCAAACATTTGGAAAGAGTAATTTATTCTTGGGAAAGCAATTCGATTTGGTTTTGACGTGGAATTTAACATATATTAGTTAAAAATGAATCTTATATCTTATCCAAAAGTCTAAGCTTCCAGGAAATCATAGACATAATATTTGATATTTATACCTATTTATAGAGCATTCCTATAATGGTAGAATTACAATCCTGAGAGTATCTTGCATCAAGGAACATGTAGGGATAATTGAACGAACAGATATCCTATCTCTGAGAAAAGTCGGATGAAAAATGAGCTACGAGGGGATGTAAACCATAGGATGAGGGATAATACTTCACAAATAAAATGAAAAGACAATCGAGAAGTTACATCTGAAATGACCCTAGTATCAACAAATTCAAGAATCTGTCTCTTTTCAAGTTTATGATAACCACATAGTATATGTTGAGATTATTGGATCATGCCATTAGTACATATAAAATCTGAACACGCCAAAAGAAACAATGGTGGATAATATTTACGTATCTGTCATTGGTCTCGGATGCCAACATATGATGGCATGAGGAAACCCACAATCTCAGTTTATTAAGACCTTATCCCTTCATTGCTGTGAATTCTTTTGACAATCAAGATTATAGGGGCGAAATAAGTCTTCTTAGTTCTCAGAAGTGACCAGGAAAAACAGTGTAAGAAATCTAAGTTCAGGGCCTCATCTGTGTGGGTCTCTATCCTAAATGTTTTGAATATTATCACACCAGTGTAATTACCATGATCATATAATGATGAAAAATGATAATAGGTGCTCCCCCTCCCCCCTTATTTTACCCAGTAATGCCAATTGGTGAATTTTTTTATATACTAAAATTGCAGCATACATAATTGTCGGTTTTTGTTTTGTTTTGTTTTGTTTTGTTTTTTATCATACCTTTACCTAAAAAAAACAAAAAAACATTTATAGTTGGTTTTATCAGCTTTACTACTTTTTGGGACTTTAGGTCTTAATGGGCTAAAAGAATGTGAAATTTCTATTAAAAAACTATGCGTCGGCCGGGAATCGAACCCGGATCAACTGCTTGGAAGGCAGCTATGCTGACCATTATACCACCGACGCTTCTTCTTACCATTCTCCAATTCAAATACATTTTTATTCTTTTTCCTTCATCTCCTACTCCAAAGTTTAACGCGTATCTTTATAACAGGCACGCCTTCTTGATAAAAGACAGAAATGTCAAATGCATGCAGAGTCAAGAGAATGTTAAAAGGCTCAAAATAAATCAAAGAATTACAACAACATAAAACAAAGGACCATGATCTCTTTTTTTCTTGACATTTATTTCGAGTCACATTGAACCATTCCTTATTAAAAAAAAAAAAAAAAAAAAAAGGTGAAAATCTGTTATCCAAAAGCAGGCAAATTTGTGTTTTGATTTCATTTTTTGAATGAAGGAAGGGATGAGGTAATCTACATAATTTTTTGTTTTATTTGTCAAGATTCTTTTTGGTTTGGAAAAGGAAATTTTATGATTTCATATGATAAGAGATAAGTGATGTCCTAATTTGATGAAGAGAATAAAATGAGAGCTTCTGAATTCCATTTTTGTTTTTTCTTCAAGTGCATCAACAACATACTTGGAGATATTTACTCGAAATTTGTAGCTATGATTTGAGAAAATGGAATATGTAAACCTAAATTGATTCATGGTTTTTGCTTTACAAAAATCCATTTTCCACTAATAAAGACGGAAAAAAGGAAGATATGCGAGTTTTCTAAAGGAAGTCTTCATGGTTCATTGTGATAAATGAGATTGAAGAACTGGAGGAAGACATCGGAAGTCAAATTACTTACTTAAAAAAAGTTACAATGTGAAATTTTTACTAAAATTCATTGCGTCGGCCGGGAATCGAACCCGGATCAACTGCTTGGAAGGCAGCTATGCTGACCATTATACCACCGACGCTTCTTCTTACCATTCTCCAATTCAAACAAACCTTTATTGTTTTTCCTTCATTTCATATATTATGACCTAACTTTAGATTTTTATACATTGCAATTAAACTGATTGAAACATTATTTAGATCACTCATTCAATTCAAAAAATTATCTCAAAACAAACCTTAATATTATTCAGCTAATCTCTATAAATATATATTTTCCTTATCATGGCATCCTCAGAGTCAAGCAAGTCTCGCTCCTAAATATTCATTAACTAATTACTTCTCAGTTTATAAATATTTTTTAATTATGATAATGTTTATAATTAGTGGCTCAGTGTAATCGCCTGGGTTTTTTGTATACCCAATTTCTGGAAATTTGACATTATTTTTGATCCAAACTTTGCATATAGAAATTTTTCTATCATATCATTCTCAGAAATACGACTTCTTTATTTACTAATATTTGTAATTTACAATGAAATTATGTTTCATATATGAGGTTGAATACAGATGAAATCATTCACCTATTAGATAGGCTTGATAGCAATAATGATATTATCCATGAGATGTCAAGGATTTGTATGACGCCAAGAATATTGAGGATACTTATTGATCCACTCAATAAAAAAAATAAATTAATTAAATTATATTGAGAATGGGGTTCTTCTTATTGATGAATGCATGATTCCTTACTTTAGCAAACATTTGGAAAGAGTAATTTATTCTTGGGAAAGCAATTCGATTTGGTTTTGACGTGGAATTTAACATATATTAGTTAAAAATGAATCTTATATCTTATCCAAAAGTCTAAGCTTCCAGGAAATCATAGACATAATATTTGATATTTATACCTATTTATAGAGCATTCCTATAATGGTAGAATTACAATCCTGAGAGTATCTTGCATCAAGGAACATGTAGGGATAATTGAACGAACAGATATCCTATCTCTGAGAAAAGTCGGATGAAAAATGAGCTACGAGGGGATGTAAACCATAGGATGAGGGATAATACTTCACAAATAAAATGAAAAGACAATCGAGAAGTTACATCTGAAATGACCCTAGTATCAACAAATTCAAGAATCTGTCTCTTTTCAAGTTTATGATAACCACATAGTATATGTTGAGATTATTGGATCATGCCCTTAGTACATATAAAATCTGAACACGCCAAAAGAAACAATGGTGGATAATATTTACGTATCTGTCATTGGTCTCGGATGCCAACATATGATGGCATGAGGAAACCCACAATCTCAGTTTATTAAGACCTTATCCCTTCATTGCTGTGAATTCTTTTGACAATCAAGATTATAGGGGCGAAATAAGTCTTCTTAGTTCTCAGAAGTGACCAGGAAAAACAGTGTAAGAAATCTAAGTTCAGGGCCTCATCTGTGTGGGTCTCTATCCTAAATGTTTTGAATATTATCACACCAGTGTAATTACCATGATCATATAATGATGAAAAATGATAATAGGTGCTCCCCCTCCCCCCTTATTTTACCCAGTAATGCCAATTGGTGAATTTTTTTATATACTAAAATTGCAGCATACATAATTGTCGGTTTTTGTTTTGTTTTGTTTTGTTTTTTATCATACCTTTACCTAAAAAAAACAAAAAAACATTTATAGTTGGTTTTATCAGCTTTACTACTTTTTGGGACTTTAGGTCTTAATGGGCTAAAAGAATGTGAAATTTCTATTAAAAAACTATGCGTCGGCCGGGAATCGAACCCGGATCAACTGCTTGGAAGGCAGCTATGCTGACCATTATACCACCGACGCTTCTTCTTACCATTCTCCAATTCAAATACATTTTTATTCTTTTTCCTTCATCTCCTACTCCAAAGTTTAACGCGTATCTTTATAACAGGCACGCCTTCTTGATAAAAGACAGAAATGTCAAATGCATGCAGAGTCAAGAGAATGTTAAAAGGCTCAAAATAAATCAAAGAATTACAACAACATAAAACAAAGGACCATGATCTCTTTTTTTCTTGACATTTATTTCGAGTCACATTGAACCATTCCTTATTAAAAAAAAAAAAAAAAAAAAAAGGTGAAAATCTGTTATCCAAAAGCAGGCAAATTTGTGTTTTGATTTCATTTTTTGAATGAAGGAAGGGATGAGGTAATCTACATAATTTTTTGTTTTATTTGTCAAGATTCTTTTTGGTTTGGAAAAGGGAATTTTATGATTTCATATGATAAGAGATAAGTGATGTCCTAATTTGATGAAGAGAATAAAATGAGAGCTTCTGAATTCCATTTTTGTTTTTTCTTCAAGTGCATCAACAACATACTTGGAGATATTTACTCGAAATTTGTAGCTATGATTTGAGAAAATGGAATATGTAAACCTAAATTGATTCATGGTTTTTGCTTTACAAAAATCCATTTTCCACTAATAAAGACGGAAAAAAGGAAGATATGCGAGTTTTCTAAAGGAAGTCTTCATGGTTCATTGTGATAAATGAGATTGAAGAACTGGAGGAAGACATCGGAAGTCAAATTACTTACTTAAAAAAAGTTACAATGTGAAATTTTTACTAAAATTCATTGCGTCGGCCGGGAATCGAACCCGGATCAACTGCTTGGAAGGCAGCTATGCTGACCATTATACCACCGACGCTTCTTCTTACCATTCTCCAATTCAAACAAACCTTTATTGTTTTTCCTTCATTTCATATATTATGACCTAACTTTAGATTTTTATACATTGCAATTAAACTGATTGAAACATTATTTAGATCACTCATTCAATTCAAAAAATTATCTCAAAACAAACCTTAATATTATTCAGCTAATCTCTATAAATATATATTTTCCTTATCATGGCATCCTCAGAGTCAAGCAAGTCTCGCTCCTAAATATTCATTAACTAATTACTTCTCAGTTTATAAATATTTTTTAATTATGATAATGTTTATAATTAGTGGCTCAGTGTAATCGCCTGGGTTTTTTGTATACCCAATTTCTGGAAATTTGACATTATTTTTGATCCAAACTTTGCATATAGAAATTTTTCTATCATATCATTCTCAGAAATACGACTTCTTTATTTACTAATATTTGTAATTTACAATGAAATTATGTTTCATATATGAGGTTGAATACAGATGAAATCATTCACCTATTAGATAGGCTTGATAGCAATAATGATATTATCCATGAGATGTCAAGGATTTGTATGACGCCAAGAATATTGAGGATACTTATTGATCCACTCAATAAAAAAAATAAATTAATTAAATTATATTGAGAATGGGGTTCTTCTTATTGATGAATGCATGATTCCTTACTTTAGCAAACATTTGGAAAGAGTAATTTATTCTTGGGAAAGCAATTCGATTTGGTTTTGACGTGGAATTTAACATATATTAGTTAAAAATGAATCTTATATCTTATCCAAAAGTCTAAGCTTCCAGGAAATCATAGACATAATATTTGATATTTATACCTATTTATAGAGCATTCCTATAATGGTAGAATTACAATCCTGAGAGTATCTTGCATCAAGGAACATGTAGGGATAATTGAACGAACAGATATCCTATCTCTGAGAAAAGTCGGATGAAAAATGAGCTACGAGGGGATGTAAACCATAGGATGAGGGATAATACTTCACAAATAAAATGAAAAGACAATCGAGAAGTTACATCTGAAATGACCCTAGTATCAACAAATTCAAGAATCTGTCTCTTTTCAAGTTTATGATAACCACATAGTATATGTTGAGATTATTGGATCATGCCATTAGTACATATAAAATCTGAACACGCCAAAAGAAACAATGGTGGATAATATTTACGTATCTGTCATTGGTCTCGGATGCCAACATATGATGGCATGAGGAAACCCACAATCTCAGTTTATTAAGACCTTATCCCTTCATTGCTGTGAATTCTTTTGACAATCAAGATTATAGGGGCGAAATAAGTCTTCTTAGTTCTCAGAAGTGACCAGGAAAAACAGTGTAAGAAATCTAAGTTCAGGGCCTCATCTGTGTGGGTCTCTATCCTAAATGTTTTGAATATTATCACACCAGTGTAATTACCATGATCATATAATGATGAAAAATGATAATAGGTGCTCCCCCTCCCCCCTTATTTTACCCAGTAATGCCAATTGGTGAATTTTTTTATATACTAAAATTGCAGCATACATAATTGTCGGTTTTTGTTTTGTTTTGTTTTGTTTTGTTTTTTATCATACCTTTACCTAAAAAAAACAAAAAAACATTTATAGTTGGTTTTATCAGCTTTACTACTTTTTGGGACTTTAGGTCTTAATGGGCTAAAAGAATGTGAAATTTCTATTAAAAAACTATGCGTCGGCCGGGAATCGAACCCGGATCAACTGCTTGGAAGGCAGCTATGCTGACCATTATACCACCGACGCTTCTTCTTACCATTTTCCAATTCAAATACATTTTTATTCTTTTTCCTTCATCTCCTACTCCAAAGTTTAACGCGTATCTTTATAACAGGCACGCCTTCTTGATAAAAGACAGAAATGTCAAATTGATAGAGTTTATAAATATACCTTTGATATCAAATAGGAAGTAGTAGCATTTTTTAAGGTTCTTTTTATGTTTAATGCAAGTCATTTATCAATAATATTAGCTAAATACTTTATACTGGATAAAGAAAAATTGAGATGGATAAAAATAAAATTTAAATATTAATTGATTTAAGACAAGGTGTTGAGTCTAATTTCTTAGCAAATATAGTAATTTAATTAATTTTGTACAGATTTTTTAAAAAAGTATAAATTTATATTATCTAATTTTAGCTAAAGTATGTGATAGATATCCCATAAAACTTAAATTTTTGATAGGTAATTAGCAAACAAATAAATGTTTTATGGTCATTATACGCAGTACATTTTTAGTTTATTTTTCAGTGCTGATATATTTTTACGGACAGCTTATAAAACACTTTTTGTATATACTATTCTATTACATTTTAGTGTATAACAAAACAATTTGAGTTTGTTGTTTGATTTCTTATAAAAATCACACTCGTTTGACAACATATTTCAATTTTCCTTTGGGAAAAGTCACAAAGTTTACAATCAGTTTTTTTTTAATTTTCAATATTTTCAACAAATTTTAACAACTAAAAAGCTAATATCTGTGAAATTGTTATCCATAAAATATGTTGTAAAGTTCCTACTTTGTAACTTAATTCGACCTTAAACTTTTTATTAATATTTTAATTTTGTCTATAGTGTACATTAAAAAAAGTTGCCCGTCTTGGAACATTAAATTCAGACCATAGGGAGTATGAAAATGTTTTCAAAAGTTTTAGGCCTACTGTTTAACCTTTGTTTCAATTTTTAAAACTGTATATGTATATGTTTCATAGTTATGTGAGGTATTGATGAAAAAATAGAGCTTATTACAATTTAACATACATAAATATAGGTAGATTGTCAAGCATACACAAATGTTGAATTATAAGGAAGAAATAACTTTATAAAAATAAAATGAAGCAAATAAAAAATGAAGAAGGTATTTTTCTACACTTGATTACAAAAGTCAACAAATTTGAACTTTCAAATATACTAAGGGGTATAAGTATAATAAAAGTTATTTAGTTATGCACACTGATTTCAAATCTGTAATTTTTTTTTTCAAGAGCCCTAAAGTTTTTGAGAAATCGTACCCTCCTTTTTTAGCTTCTTTGCCTCCTTTTTCAACTTCAACTTCAATTTAAGCATACGATGATACAAATTTTAAGCATTAACAAATAATAATTCCCTAGTGTTTTTAATGCAAATTCCAATTTCAGTCTTTGTTTTGACCTAAAGGGACTCCTAGGGGCGTAGGGGACGGGAGTAGACTCAAAGGTCATTCAAATCCTTTGGATTTAAATAACTCCTTGAATATTATATGGTATGGATTAATAAGGAGTGCATTAAAGAGCTTAGACCCACGGCTTTTGAACGAGATGTCAATCGCCATATAAGAGTCCTTAACTTTGAAAAAATCGTTCATCTAATGCGATTTTTTCTTAATTAAGGATTCTTATTGGGCACATTTTAATATAAACATAAAATTAAATGAAAAGACAAATGTTGCATAAGAAGAGAGATGACGAATGATTATATGAAATAAATTAAAATATAAGACGATGCTCTTATATTCCTAAATTTCACAATTATGCTACGATACTAAGAATCAGTGTAAACGTGATAAATCGTGACGAAAATATCTCGAGAATTAAGAAATGGAAGCGAAATAGAGCGGAAGGAGATCCTATTCCCCAATACTCTACGAAAAGGGAAGAAGATGACCTAATTGCCATTGGATTCTTATAGTTGTCTCTTATTCATGTGAGAAATGAAAGGAGCTGTCCTTCCAATAAAATATTCGCAGCAGAATCATCGGAGATTCCTTTTCAATTCCAAGGAATGAAATTGATTGCTCCCTTGCTATTGATGACGGGTCCATCACCATCACTCAAGCTGGTCTACAAAAGAATCAAGAGTGGTTCTGAGGAAGTTAGCCCATGGGTGAATGTAAGTGTTTAAAAGGTGACAATGCCAATGAGTGTAAAGTAGAAAACGATCCTTACACAGATAGATCCATTTAAATTTATGAGCGGGAATGAAGTAAATAAATGCCACACGCCCAAGTATAAAAAATGAATGTATGACGTCACTTGCAGAAAAATAATAAAGGCGGAAAGAATACGTCATAAAACACCAAAATTGGATTTAAAAAGGCCTGATCTTCTAAGTGATGACTTAGATTTAAAAACACATATAATATATATTCACACTCAAGGAAGCAATTTCTATCGATGAAGGTCAACTTGTCTGACCATGCAGAGTTCCCTTTAAATAAGCCACAAATTATTTAATTTTCGTAAAAATAAATTGATGTAAGGATATCTGCTGATACTTTAATTTCAAAAACAAAGTACATGAACAAAAATACTCCTTATTTGTAAACTTAAAGAATGTGTTTCTCTTAATGATCTGAAGTTAAGGTAGGTCTATTGGGAACTAGTTGAAACTTCTAGACAATTAAAAAATAGTTGTTCTGTGTATCTGCTAGCCTAATCTCCGCTCTTACTTAGAAGCATATTAGAAACTATATAGAATTAGAATTCTCTATTCGCCATTTTTTTCCCTTAGTGATCCTTTTTTTTTCAGAGAGAAAAAAAATAGAATCGACTGCAAGTCTTGACTTTTTTTGTTAATCTATTAAAAATGGATTATAGCCTCTTCCTGTTGTTAAGGATGTTATTTATTTCATTTTACAGTTAAAATATCATACTAACAACTTTTAAGAGTTTCAACTTTGAGTTATTTTGCTCCAAAGTCATTTAAATCAATTTAATAATTTTGCTCATAGAAAAAAATAAATAAAAAATTAATAGACAGAATATTATATTTTTTCATATCCTCGAAGCCCCATGGTCATAAATGAAAAGGGTAAATATTAATAAATTAGTGAGTATTGTGATTTAAGTTTCACAATACTCTGTATTGTAAGTTATTTTCTTCACATAATTAATACAACATAAGTACATATTATATGCTATGAATGGAGAAATGTTATTCTATACTTTGTATTCACCATGCCCCTGACTAAGTATTCAATTTCATACCTTTAAATTTATTAATATAATTGAACTCATATATCATGGCAATTTACCTCTGTTATATGATGCTTTACTAAATTTATTATTGGGTATTGTACCTTGAATTGTGCTTTTTTTTTTGCTTTTTTTGCTTTTTTTGCTTTTTTTGCTTTTTTTTTTGTCTTCCCTCTTTTAAACATGGAGTTAACTTGTAACATAATTTTGTCATTAATATATTTTATGTACATATATTTCATCTACAAAGTTTTTAAGTATAAATTGTATTTACTAAGGAATCGACTGAATGTATGATTTGGTTTTTCGTTTGGCATATAGGGTAAATATGTACATACATACGGTACATATAAGTGGTGATATCAATTCATGGAGTCTGGTCGATAAAGTACTTTTTCCTTCTTTTGCTTCATACGACGATTTTGAAACCAAATTTTAATTTGTCTCTCAGTCATACACAGGGTTTTAGCCATCTCCTTACGCCTAGGCCCACAGAGATACCTAATCAAAGGAAAATCATTAATTAATGCTCAAATTATTTTATTCATGTTTGTATATGAGATGTAACTCGGATCCAAGGATTCAGAGTCTGCCTTACCTATTGAAGTGAAACTCCTTTTCCAACTCGACGATTTGAGATGAGCTGAATGTTGCCCTTGGACGTTTATTGGAAGAGGAGGAATCTTTAAGAGTATTGCTCTCTGGAATCATGGAGGAGGAACATTCGGAGGAGGAGCTGATTGGGGATGCAGAAGGAGATTTGGAGGACTTTCCTACTCGTGACACATTCATCCAAGGGAAGAGGGTCAGGGGTGATGTGTTGCTACTTGGATTGTTGCTCCGTATTTCGGTAGAAGGTTCTGGGATCTGTGAGTCCGGTAGGAGATTTTGTTGAGAGGTATGTTCATACTGATCCTGATGTTGGGTATGCTGCAGTTGTAGGTTTTGAGTAGGGTGTGAATACCAGTAGTTGTTATAGGACTGGTGATCGCCGTGATTCCAATAATAATTGGTTCCGTGATGTGATTGGTGATCAAAGTTATTGTACGGATTCTGAGCCTGAAGATTGTTGTTGTTGTTGGTGGTGGTGGTGGCGGCATTGTAATAGTTTGATGCGGTAGTGTTGGAAGAAGGGAAGCAAGGATTTGGATCCTGGAAGGATCCATAGGATTCATATCCCGTATTATTATTATAGTAAGACTGGTTATACGCTGTCTCTGAAGCACAATTATTAACATGTTTGCCCTCAAAGAACTCTGCAGGACGTTCACTCTGAAACATGATTATTGATTTCAACACTAAAATATAATTCTTTAACTTTAAAATGAAAGCACTCGACTGAGACACGGATTTTGATTTAATGTTCAGAGATTTTAAAATCATGAAAATTTTAGATTCTTTGACCGGCGAGCAAAGTGAATGGGCGCGCGTTTAAGAATATATACGTACTCTTGTAGGTCAAGAGCTAGCTCGGGACCTGTGAGGATATCTTTTTGCTCCGGTGCCTCTTTTCTATTTCTTTTCTCTTCTCTCTCATCCATCATGAATATATGAATTTGACGCCTACCGTTAATGACCTATGGGTCGCCACACCCACCTAACCATTCCATTATTTCAATTCTCTAGATACCTTTCTATTTCTTTTTTATAAATCAATATATACTATAATTGTTTTTTGTTTTTTTTCTTGTTTGTGTTCTCAAATATAGTTAAATACACAAGAGAAGCGCAGAAAATTCAATCCTAAATTCATCTTCAAGATGGAACGGATTCTATATGATCCATATCTTTTATTATGTATTTATTAGATCATACGGCACTTTGAATTTTCTACAAAGAAGCCAAATTCACAGTATCTATATTAGTAATGTAAAAAACAGAATTATAATTATATAATTAAAATCAAAACTTATATGTGCTTAATTTTTGTAACAGTAAATTGAGTCATAGATGCTTTTGTTATAGGTTACTTTTAATGAAAAGTCTACAAGTTGATATCCAACTGATTTAGTACATTTTTGAAACAGCTTTTTTAAAGATTTGATAAAAGAAATAATTGTATGAGTCACACTTTTAATCAAAAAAAAGAGCGTCTGTTATGGAATAAAATCATTAAGTATGGATAATTGTTTCCAAACTCAGTATTATTTCCTATGCAGCAGTTATTCTTTTTTCAGATGACTCTACTCTAGACTCTTATTACCGCCTTGTACGCCATTGGACTTGAATTTTTAGTAAAAAATAGTCCAACAGTTAACATTGTGACATAATTGACCAACTATTTTTATCTTGGGGCTCTTATGCGGAGATCACAGAGAGTAAAAAGATTGTTGATTTTATGTTTGAATTTCTGGAACATCCATGTGACATTGCACGTTTTGCTGAAGTAAATCTCTATGTCATTGTTAATAATACCTACCTGTCATGTTATGGAATTGGTGGCCAATTATGTACAATTTAGAGTTTGTGCCCAATTGTTTGTGGAGAAAGATTACAATACTCTTTTCTCACGGATTAGTTAGCATTGACATTTATGTATGTGCGTACATTCATGAGCTGTTGTTTCTGATCACCTCAGAAACGCTTTATTGTTAACGTGAGAATCCAAAGGAGCTCCTGACCCTGAAGCAGCCAATGCTTAGACAAACATGAATTTCCCATCATTATTTGTACAAGATTTTTTGTTTCTCCTTATTTACCGAGGCCCTTAGCACTTCCCTGTGATCCTGGGATTTCAACACCTTTTTATTCCATCCTTTTTAGAAATATGTAGGTGTCTATCTGTGAATTATTTTGTACATAGTCATTTATAATGATTCAATTTAGAAACTTAATGTCTTAAATAAGATTCTTTTCTCTCTCTCTCCCTTTCTTCTTTTTTACAAGAACCGGAGTATCTTTATGGTCTCTTTCTATAGTACATTATCCCTTCTTGATCTTTTTTAAAGATAAATAAAACATTCATTGATGTTTCTATAAGAAGTGCCGACAGACTGATTAATCGCTTTTAAGTGACTCCCAACTGAGGAGTATCAAAAGGGGTTTACTTCTAAGTTTGCAAAATGTTTTTGTAAGGGATAAAAAATGTAGAAAGCCATAAGAAATACATATATTACAAGGTTTAAGCAACTTTCATGCCACCTTGATGGCGCTATCTTGTTCTGTGACACAATTGCAAGCCGCAGGAATTGGAAAAAGGGCTTATGTCCCATTTGTATTCCCTTATTCTTTGTCAGCTGTTGATATTTTTGCTCTTGGCTCTTATATTATGTTCTTTGTTCCTTGGAGTGTTGAACGCAAAATAAACCTTATTCAACTGCCCTTAATCTCCTGCCCTGAGAAATAAAGAATAGTCAAACGAAGGGTTTACCATATTGGCCGTTCATTTCAGGCCATTGATTCTTAGGAAATACATTCTTAGAAACACATTGAAAACTGCTATATGTTATAATATGTAAAACTTTGGTGTATCTTCTGGTATCATTTTGGCTATTTATTTATTGTTCTTCTGGAGCATCTTCCATTTAATTATTTCATGGTGTAAGCTTCCTCGATGTAATTCATTCAATAATGACTCCCTTTGGAGATTGATGCTCTGCAAATGATGTATATTTTCATATACAGAAAAAAAAAATATTTTATGTTATATTTGGAACTTAATTTATGTTTATGTCTCTGGAGTAGTATGAGATGTCTCATATTTTTATAGAGGGAGTATGTTGTTAATTGTAGATGGGCCTTAGATTGTATCTATGATTCTTAGTACAAATATCCATTGAATAAAGTGATGCATTGTTTTGGACCTTCAGGTATGGATACGACTACATACATAGTTTGTCTGAGAAATGTACAATACTGTACAACCGTACATATTTCATTATCTTTTAATAAATAAAATACTTTGATTTCCTTCTACACGTTGCAACTATCCAGGAAAATATGTATTTGAATCAAAGGATGTTTTCTATACGTTAAATGTATTTTTTTTTTTTTTTTTTTTTTTTTTACATAATGTATGTGTTTTGGTTTTTGTTCTTAAGGAAATGGAGTCTCTTGCTCATTTTATTCACTTTACCTTAATCATCATCTAATTTTTCTTTCAGAAATTCAAAGGTAAATTATAATTAGTTTTATTGAAGAGAGGGAGAGAAACGAAAAAATATATATACATATATACAAAGTACGAAGAAGAAGAAGTGAGTCCCTTGTGATTCAAAATGTGATCAGAAGTGCCTACAAAATGAGCGTATGAAGAAGTACAGAAAGAAATAAAAAAAGCAAAAAAGCTATTTTTTTTTTTTCGTATCCTCTGTTCTACATATATGTATAAATACATCATCCATCCATAGATACACAAAATGCTCACAGAGACAAAACTAAAAAAAAAAAAAACAGACTTGACTGATTCATCATACGTCACCTATATTTTTTGACACATGGATTTTAATCGTTTGTACATATATTCCAACTTTTGTAATTTGTATATACATGGTAGGCATTTTTTAGATCTCATTCTCACATCCATGAAAAGTCATTTGTATCCTATTGAAAATGATGGAACCTTTGTTTGTTTATAAATAGGATAGAATTAGTAATGGCTATTTTGTTGAGAATATTTACATACATACCCGGGATTTTCTTTCGGGATCACAGGATCCCAAGATTTCATTTCGCATTCAAAACCTTTATTATGACCATAATTCGGATTCTGCACTGACAAAGAATGATGTTTGTTCAACGAAGCAGCATTGTAACTTTACGACAATGTCTCTCTCTCTCTCTCTCTTTAAATCATATATATATATATATATGTATATACTTGGAAAAGGAGAATAGGGATTAATTAGGGAATCGATCTAATAAGCTCACACATTATTTATGTGTGTAGTAAATGATTTCTACATTTTATATGTATGTACACACTTTCATACCAGCACAAATATGTACTCAGTACTTGGAATGTAATATGTACATATGTGTTTTGATGGACATTTCAGATGTTGTGCATATACTTTTAAATATAAATTAAATTTATATTAATAATTTACATTATTCCTTATTTTATCCAATCAAATCAATACAAATCCCCAAGACATCACAAATATCAAAAAAAAAATAAATGAAGGAATCAATAGTTAATTTACGTACTAATTGACTTTCCAATGGAAAAAACATGAGCAATGTCCTTTTGGAACTCTCAGTAATCTATTTTTCTTCTTTTTACAATATAAAAAGCAATCCTTGGATGCTTCTATTCAAAAGCAGGAAGATCCTTAGAATTTAAAAATTAACCGGGAAATGAGAAATCCTACGATAGACATACGGACAAATGTATATATATATATGTCAATATAGAACTACTTCCTTCCAAGGCAGGGATTGAGTTCTTGCAAAATAGACCAAAGAATTCATTCCGCATTCATTTTTTATGAGGCCATACTGCCAAGGAATCTAATAGGATATTGATGGAATAATAGACGTTCCTTCTTCTGTCTTTAATTGTATTTGGAGATAAATAACTAATGTACCTACTAATGGTAGGAGGGGAAAAATACAGAATGTGCGTGTTCTTATGTCAAGTGTTTTCCCATCTTTTAAAGAACTCTCATTGCCTTGTGTCCTAATCAAATATAATAGGTAACACGCCATTAAGAGCATCCTTGAAATATATTAATTAATTATTAACATTTATTTTGCAGATTTTCTAAGGAATTTCTTTATCGAACTGGATAGGGTCACATTCCCCTCCTTTCCCCCCCCCCTCTCTTTTGAATCAAATGAAATGAAATTACGTGGATGATGTAAGAGTGATCGGGAACAGTTGCCACAGTCTCTTTTTTCTCAAACATTATTAAAAAAGATATAGCCATCAAATCCACAGCACAAGTTGTATAATATAATAAGGATTATTCACAGAAGAAGAAAAAATTGTCAACTTTTTTTTATTCTTGTCTAATTGCTTTCCCTTCACCGTATATATTTTGAATAGTGCTTGACTCGTTGATCCTTGCTTTGATATATCATGTAGATAATGCATTAAAAGCTCACACCTCATTCTGGAGATATTTGAGAAAGTGCATGGCTCGCTAGACAGGGGTCAGTTGCAACAGGTGACTCAACTGTCCATGTTATTCTTCTAGAGTATTTTATAACAGGAACTAAGTACTCACTCAAATGAAGTACATGTCTCTGTGGTCTATAGTACCTATGAGTGATGATGATCCATTGTAAAAATCTTAGAATATCTGAATAATCAATAATAAATAGTAAATTAAAAACCTTCAAAAGTTTAGTTATTTATTACTCATAGAATATTTTTCTCTCTAATGTTCTTCATTTGAGACTCAGTTGGTTTTTTTAAACTGTTTCAACTGATCCCGGCTACGAGAGTATGTACTTGTACCTTTTAACAAATCGGATTTCAACTCAATTTGTCATAAAATGGATAAGAGGTATAATCTATAATTATTATTATTATTTATAAATAAATTTAATCGATAATAGACATATGTACATATGCATATTTGCTTTCAATTTGATTGCATTTAACTCCAGCTTCACTTCCAGTCATTGAGCCAAAGGCTCAAAAGGGAATCAACGCTTGACTCCACTTTCCCCTACCTACAAACCTATTGAAATTTTGAGAATCCAACTTAAACGTCGGAGCTCTTATGTCAAAACGGATCGTTTGATTGTGATTCCTAGAGATTCCTCATTCTGATGAATATAAATTAGTCTTCTCAAATATTTTCTAATCCTTTTTTTTCTATCTAATATGAAGCTAATTAATTAATCCTCTTAAAAAAATTTCTCTAATTTTCTTGAAGGTAGATAAATTGCATAGTATTTTTTTAAAAAAATGTATAAATAAATGCCGTTTCTCTGTAACCATGAAAACATGTCTTCAAGCGAATTCTTGATAAAAACTCTTATTTGTTTTTTTGTTTTTTTGTTTTTTGACTTTTTGATTCCTTCTTTTGTTTTTGTCTGTTTCCTTGAATGATTTCTTCTTCAAATGAGAGTTAATTATGTATGTTAACTCCTATTAATTGCTAGCTGGGAACTTATCGGACTCTTCGTATTTTTCTTTCTTTTTTTTCTTCCCTTTTACTAAAGAAATGAGTCCTTACATCAGTTATATATATGCATAGAAAGCACTTACTTTAAAATAAGTAAGTAAGTAAGTAAGTAAAAAAAAATGTTCAATCTGATGATGTCAATTTGTCTAAAAAAAGAAATTAAATAAATAAATAAATAGAATAGAAAGGAGATTAAAATAACTATTTTAAATACGGATGGATGTAGTGTGTTGTTAGATTTGAGTGATTTTGAAATTGATTTGACAGATGATTTTTTTTTTTTATTTTGTTTGTTAGGAACCCTAGAGTTTACTTATAAATTTTTTTTTTTTTTTTTTTTTTTTGCAAATACAATATATTATTTACTACGTTATATGTTGTTGTTGTTGATGATGTAAAAAGGCAAAATCAAAAAGTACTCATAAATACATGTAATCCATCTTAATGTTCTTTGATTTGTAAATATACGTATATCTACATACATATGTATAACTTGCTTCTTTAATCATAATAAAAGTTCTGACATGATTGAAAACAAGGAAATTATACATATAGAGGTATTAAATATATATATATATATATATATGTGATATACCATATTATCAGCATTGTATTTACGAGGTGTCAAAATGCAAAAAGAAGAAGAAGAAGAAGAAGAAATCCCTCCCATAAAAAAAATATATATAATATTTTTTTGTTTTGTTTTTTTGATGTGCGTAGATGCGTGAAATGCATCATCTTTGGTTCTTGATCTACCGTTGAGTCCCTTGGATTCTCTCTCCCTCTCTCTCTCTTTACGATACTCATGTATTTGATTTGATTGTACACATATGTAATTAATTAATTAATTACATTGCACATACATCATATTACGTAGCGATTACCTGTATATGAATGTCTGTATTAAATAGGCTATCAGAGAGATATCAAATACTCTAATCAGATATTATTACTCGTATTATAATGATGAACTTGATGACATGCTATCATCCATCATAAAAAAAAAAAAAAAAAAAAAATGTCAGACTATTGCCAAAGATGACAACTTTTTTTTTTTTTCTTTTTTTTTCTCTCTCTCTCTCTCACTCTTGTTATTGATTATTATTATTGATATATTAATAATATTTCAACAACACACATTTATGTAGGTATATAGACCTCTCAGAGCCTTCTTCCATTCCTCATTTGACTTTGTACCTTTCTTCAGCTAAGAAGTCATGCAAGGACTCTTTCCATATATTGCTTTGGGAGTCTTTTATCTTATTGCTGGGGCCTTTGGAAGTCTTCCATACAGTCAACAGCAAGGGAGTGGTGGGTATAGGAGGGCTTTAATTATATATATATATATATATATATATATATATATATATATACCTTTATCAATAATGGTCATTCATAGTTTATTAATATTTAATTAGTTAATGTCTTTGTGAATTTCATTTTTTTTATTTTAAAAAGATTATTTTAAGGAATCAATTGTAACAAAGTTTAGGAGATTGAGAATGAAACTTTATCAAATTAACTCCATACAACCATAGCCATTCATTTTCTTGAAAAAAAAAAAAAAAAAGAATCAAATTTGACAATTCCCAGAGCTCCATTCAATTTTTCTTGTAGCTCCCATTTATATAAAAAGTTAATTCTATAAATACTGAGTATTAATATTTTTTTAAGACGTCTATTGATATTGATTCCATTTTTTTTTTTCCATCATTGTAATTGTAATCTTGCTTATTATGATATATATATATTTATTTATTTTTTCATAGATAATATTGGTATGCCCTATCCAGCCATAGTTTCCCCCTATCGAACCATTCTTAATTCCAACACATTTCCTAGCACCAATAACAATAACCTCGAAGAAGGGATTGAGACACTGAATCCAAAAGTGAACGACTATATGAGTTCGTAAGTTAATTTTCCTTCTTCTGCTGCATTCCAATCATATTTGTACACTATAAAGTTCATGAGGTCTTACCGTCATGGACCAGGGGTACTCGTTTCTGACTATGAAATACCCCCCCCCCCCTCCCTACACATGTGGACTTGAACTCATTTTAAGCTTAAGATTTAGAATATTTTTCTCTGAAAGAGTCAGGATCCCATATCATATTTGACAACCATAATTGTTCATCAGTCTTATGCAAAAGTCTAAATGATTTTTAAAAAGACGTGTTTGACCCATCTCCACATACGTTTCCGGCCTTTTTCAAATCCTTTGCATCTGGTTGGAGAACTTTGTTCATCCCTATGTTGAACAAAAGGGATTTTAATGGTTTTTTTTTTAATAGGCGCCTATGTAGGAAGAAGTCACACTGATTGTGAAGGTAGTGTAATTAGGCCTATTATGAAATTACTTTCTTCTTCTTCTTCTTCTGTCTATCATAATAAAATTATAAACCGTTTGTAATTATAAACATGTGATAATTAATGGAGGTGAGTTTTTTTAGAATGAAGAGATTTGGTGCAAAAAAGTTTGCCTACCTATAAATCCTTGAGCATATAATCAGAGATGGGAATAATGGCATTACTTTTTTCAGTGGCAAAGTAACTTATTTCATTACTTTCCCATCTGTTATAAAGTTCGAAATTCAAACTGTTTTTTTTTTCTTTATTTAACTTTTTATGAGTAAAAGAATAAAATATCATTTACTAAAGTAATGGACTCGATATATTTATGAATAAATAGTTACTTTAATTAGCAAGTAACTCTGTTACTTTTTTGGATAAGTAATGAGTAAATAATTACTCTTTCCATGTATTGTGATGATACATGATACCTTTAAAACTTATGCTATATACTAAAAAGGATTTGATTTCTATGCCACAGATTCCCTTCTAATTATTTCAATTCCACATTTAGAAACCGGGCAAAATTAGCATCCCCACACCTTTTCTGAGCCACGATCATAATCAACAATCCCTCACATAGAGGGAAGTAGTCAACTGTTACTTTGGTGTGAGTGGAAATGGAGTTTGAAAGAAATATCAAGTAAAGGGGATGAACGGAGCAAACAAAGAGCTCTTAACTTTACGAAAGTTACCAAAGGACTAAAATAAACTTCATTTTAACTTTATATATTGAAATAAAGGATTCTGGCCCCTTTGAGATAACATAAATGACTTCAAACTAGGGACTGCACTCCTTAGTTACACTTTCTTTCTTTCTTTCTTTCTTTAGCAAAGTGTCAAAAAGTCAGAATAAGAACCTTAAACTCCTGAATATTCGCTGAGTTGAAAGCCTTCATCTAAGCTCAATACATACAATTAAATAAATCAGTTGGAATGTATAAGCAGCAAGGGGTGTGGGAGGGAATTGAATTTGAAGAGCATCGAAATATTTTTTTGAATGGCTTTATTTGAAGCAATAGTACATATATTATTTTGTGAGAGTTTTATGAGGTTTTTCTCTTTGATTACCTACGTCATACTTATGAGAATTAGAGCTCTTGTTATATAACTAATGTACACATGATATCTTCAACATAAATACATAGTTGCTAAATGAATCAAAAGTTTTCATAGAGTCTTTTGGTATCTTTTTTCTTTTTGTCCAAGAAAAACTAATTAAAATTGGCCAAAATCATATCACATTTATTCTTTTTAATAAAGACATCATTACAATAGTTATGTAATTATACATAGAACTATGTATAATAACGAATAAAAAAAGACGCCTGTAGCGAGTTCCTTTTTCTCATAAATAAAAGTTTGTTCTTAGACAAATATGTATTTATATTGTATGTACATAAAACCATATATTTTGTATAAGAAAGTTACATGTATACATATTGTATCATGGAATGGCCATCAAGTGTGATTGTCATTTAAGGAAATCATTCCTTTTTCTTATTATATACATATATTATATTTTGTCATTGCTAAAACTATTAAAAAAGGTATTGAAACACAACGAAGATTAGCTAGAAGAGATTTCCTTGGCTAGAGACAACGCTCCTCCCCCCCCCCCGCTAGATGTCGCTTTTGAAGAATGTAACTGAATATATATCTATATATAGGGATGGGACTTTTGGAGAGTGCAATGAAAAGGCTGCTAAGATATATATGAAATTAGGGGGTGAATATATTATTTGTATTATTGCTGCTATGAGGAGACACCTTTAGATTTAAAACAATATTATGTAAGGAAGAATAACATGTAATAAATTATCATAGATTAGTTGTAATAAAATTTACAACTAATGCTCGCGAAAAACTTTTAATTCTTCATTTAAAGCTTCTCCTTCAATAGTCTAATTTTTCTTGACAAAAGTCCCATCCATATATATACAAATACCTATTTGTATTTGTATTCCCAACGTGGAATTCGTCTATTTTTAATTGAAGTAACAAGGTAAATTTATAGAGGCTGCATTGTTGGCTATAGAATAATTCATGGCGCCCCTATCGCGTACAAAAGTCGATGTTTCTGGATCGTGTAAATGTATTACGTTGTAGCTGTTTTTGTTTTTTTTGTTTTTTGTTTTTGTTTTTTAACCGCTTTGTTTGATTCATAGCTCTAGCATTTGTATACACGACGAGCCTTTCTGTGCACTCACAACCTCGACTCTCGAAAGGGAAAGAAATTGGTAGCTGCTACCCTTCTGTATTTTCCCTCTTGCCAACTTTTTAATTTTGGGCAGAGTTATTCTTTAGAAATACTATAGATTGATAAATTCTATCAATTTACAAATCAATATTTAATACTAGTTTATTATTCAATAATTCAAAAAAAAAGGCCGCGCAGTCCTTGATTTAATATTTTAAATGTATGTTAAAAGCATGTATGATAACACGTAAAGTCAGCTGCTTTAAATCAAAAGAGTCAACTGATGAAAAACAGCTGCTAAAGGGAGAATACATCATTATGTATTTTTGTTTATCTCAAAAAGCTCGATGTGATAAATCAAATAAAAAAAACAAGTGCAAATCTTCTTTAAAATAATAATCACTCAACCTCTTTTTATTTTTTATTTTTATTTTTTTACACAGTGTTGGATCAATGTATTCGAATGGATATAGTCCATTTAGTATCTTCTCTCATCATTGGCCTTACTTTCGTTTAAATCGACCCAAGAAACATGATTATCTCGTACGAGCTGTGAAGCGATCTGAGCGTCTTAGTCCAAGAGCAGATCATGACTTTTTGGTTCGAACCATTTAATCCAGGAGTTACAACCCACAACATTTGCTTCGTTTTATTCTTCTTCAACTGGTGGAAATGTAATACAATTTATAAAAATAATTTCTTTAGAATGGCATATTGAAAACATCTTTACGCGACTACGCCTTTTCCATCCACCCCTTCTCTCCCCCTCCCTGTATTTTTAATTAATTAATTAATTATTATTATTTGTCAATGTGAAATTTTGAGTTTTATTCAATGTAATTCTTATTTTTTTATATTATATATTGTCTGTCCCTCCAAGAAAGCGACTCCTTCTTCTTCTCATTTATAATAATTATAGAGTACCTTTTATGTACATGCATGATTTTATAATTATATTAGCTAATCATTGGAAAAAATAACTATAGTGCATCAAAATAATTTTGATTCTAATGCATACACACATTGAAATTAAAAAAAAAAAAAATAATCCATAAAATTGCCCTTCTCGATATTGTTTGTTTGTGAAAAAAAAAAATTCTTAAAAGAAAATACATTTCATTCGATTTTACTGATATGACCAATTATCATTATTATTATTATTATTATCATTAATATTATTTGTGTATCATACCATCACTTATTTAAGCTCATTAACTTATTAATACAAACACAAGAACTGCTCTTAAACTAAAATACTTTGTATCGTTTTTAGTCTTTCATCTCCGTAACTAGTCCTTCAAAAAGGAAATTAAATTAAATGGTGCCTGTTGGCTAATTACGTTAGTCCTTCTAGAGGAGGGATCTAAAAGATTCTAATTAAGGGATACGTTTAAAAGAGACGATGCCATTGATTGTAAAGTAGAAAGGATCCATTTAAATTTATAAGCAGGACTAAAGTAAATTAGTTGACAAAATGAGTATATGACGTCATTGTTCTGAATATAATGAATGTGGGCTCCATGACGTCATAGAGTATCAAAATTGAATTTAATCAGGCTTGATTTTCTAACTAATGATGTAGTTTTATCAACTCACACTCAATATATATATATACATTAAGGCCAACTATCCTGTATCTAATAGAAGGGATTCTCACAGTTTTGTTTGAATCAACACTGAATTGCCTCTACATAATACTTTAGTCCTATTTCTAAAAGGATCTTTAAAAGAAAGGCTCAAAATCACTTTGTAGGTATCCAATTCACGTCTCATGCTCTTGATTGACTCTCTCAGTCTTTCCTTCTAAAATAAAAAAAAAAAAGGTTTACAGTTGGTAGTTTGCTAATTCTTTTCAACTGTGGGACTATTCTTCAGTTAATAGTAGATAGCTGTTCACAAGTTAGTTAGTTCTTATTCGAACTCAATCAATCAAACATTTTTCATAACACTTCTAATACGGGGAACTATACAAATTGAAGGCTTAATGAAGAAAAAAAAATACATTTGGAGTTGTTGATGGATAATTCGAATTACAAATGTTAGTTTGTGTCTTTGAATGTACTAATTACATCAGCTCTAAACCTCGACTCTAGAGTTCATCCCTGACCACTCATCACAAGGAAATATTCATTGTATCTCTTCAAAAAGGTTAGACTATAAATTCCCAAAATCATATATGAACTATCAAGGGTTGTCAGGATCAAGATGCAAAGGAACTTACTCATATTCATATTTTTTCTGCATTTGTGATTATTATTATTATTATTATTATACAAATTCATCTTATCAATGAATACTAAACCAGTATATGTACAATATTATTGACCTAATATGTAATATTTTTAGATAGAGTTCTGCACGTCTGTTTGCTACCTATAGACTCCGAAACAGTATGAATGGATTGAGCTATTTTTAGCATATGATCCCTTTGGAAACTTGCACTAAACATAAACTACTTTTGTTTACTTACCCAAGTGCCAGGGCGTCTGCAAATTCCACTTTACCGTTTCTGTAAAAAAACTATTCATTATAAAAAGTGTTGCACTTAATAGTATTAGGTTCTTGCCTCAACTTTGAGATGCCCTTCTAGAAAAATGAGGTCATTAGATCTGAATAAATAATTTTCTTTTGCCATTTTGGGGAGGGGTTGACACATAGGGCCCCAGGCCAAAATTTTGGTTTTATACAAACTTAATCAGTAATCCGAAAGCTGAATTTACAGATAGTCCAAAACACTATGGCGTCCATAGGGCGTCTATGAATAATATTCTTATATTAATTAATTGATTATTATATATTTGTAGAATTAGATCGTTCGGTCGGTCTGCTACCCTGCTATACATATACTCAAAAGGTTGAATGTATTTTTAAAACTTTTTAAATGCCAGAGCCGGTACAATAGCCGAGAAAACAATAATTTAAATTTATAAATTTCCCTGATTTAAGGTACTTAGCATTTATTTTATAACGTCATATTTGGAGTAGTTCTGACACATATTAGGGGGAAATGGTTCTTTTTTCTTGGTTAGAACATATCTAAGAGACATGGTTATTGAACTATTATCTATCACAAGAATAAGTTCAATATCGTGTTTGTTAGGATATATCTTTTTAATTTTCAAACATCTGCTACATAGTATTATATGTATAAATTAGTCATCATTAATACTTAATTGCTATCTTGAATGTTATTCATTCAACACGAGATATCTTTTCAAAATTATCTCATTCTCTGTAACATCATAGATGGACAGATACTAAGATGTCATGCTTCAAGAGATACATAGTATTTGATTGCTGACGTATGCATTTTCAACTCAGTTCAATAATAAATAAACTATGATTGGCGCAAAACAAATACCTTTAATTCATCATTGATCAAATTGAATTAGGTTATTGTATAGATTGTATTTTGATTCAAAAGGTTGATCATGGGTCAATATAAGAATGTTATGGGTACATACATATTGAAAAAAAAAACGCACGCACATATAATTAAAAAGCCTTTGGGGTTGCAGTTTGATAAAATATAAAAATTGATCGTTCAAGTGAGAGAGAGGAAAAAATCAGAGGAGACTCTAACTACCAATTCCATATTTGTCACTAAGATGATAGATACAAAAACAGACTCATGTCATTCCATCTAGAAGCTTCTTTTGAGAGAGTAATATATCTAATGGGGTGGCAAACATTGTAGATCTACCACATGGGCCATTCATATTTATTATTATTTTGATTTTGTAATCAAAGTAGTTCATTCAATTAGTTTAGCTATACAACATTTCATGACATGATCTTTAAATCATTAGGGAGATATATTAAAAGTTGAAAAGAGCCCATAGAAAGGGATTGGAGAGATAATCAAATACTCGGAAGCAATGTCAAACTCTTATTTAAAAAATCAAGGGATTTTTCTATCTCCCAATTTAAAAGTCTCCAAATTTTTTTATGTTAGATCAGATGTTGTAGTATATTTTTAAAAAAATCTTGATAGAAATTCTAGTTTTTGCTTTCATATCTCATATTAAAGCTTATTACAACGTTTTAGCAAAAAAAAAAAAAATAATACAAAAATAGTTATTTTACCACTGAGAAATTAGAGAACGAAGATCTTATCCTCGTTGCATGAGTTTTATTCCCTGGATCAATGGAAGATTCTTATAGAGACAGGAGCAAGGTAAGCTATTAAATAGTAATATAATCAATAATCTTTTAACCTGTGAAAAGTGCTCTAAAAATAAATTAATAGACATTGGAGTGAAATATTGTTGATCTATTATTACACATTAATCATATTTTTCCTATGTTTCATTTCGCTTATAATCAAAGTGTATAATATTTTGGTCCTTCAATGTCATTTTGGGTTATGGTTTTGTATGGCTATAAAGGAATTTTTGACTGTGATCTAAGTGTCTATTTTGTTTGTATTTTTATAGTCCTTTATGGAATAAAAGACTTTTTTGTGCATTGGTTTTATATACCCCAATCCCATTTCTACTGTGTAAGCATTGATATTTTAAAATTATATCTCTATAAGTATTGCAAAACTGATATGGGGCAAATAATATATAGCAACACGTCAGTGAACAGATATCACCTGTGATATGCATGAGTACCAACACTTAGTCAACATGTTAAAATGACATAAAATCTGAATCTCGGATCCCTCTCAATTACAAATATTCTGTTATGCACCCAAATTGACGTTTCCTTAATTTACTAATACATCCGTGACGTCAAGTAAAAGACTCTATAAAAATAAGAAACCCAGTCAAAATTCGAGTAAGCTCTTCAAAGATTATTACCGGTGATGTATAAAAAGGGTCCAGCTGCAAGGCACGCCCAAGATGATGTCATAAATAAATATGGTATCCTTGAAGTAAGGCAGAATTTCAGCCGATTACATTTGAAGGGGCGAAATGTAACTAATTATTTTGATGTTTTACTTAATAAATTATTATTATTATTGAGTGGCATTGAAAATTTGTAAAGGATGGAACACTAAATGTGTAGAAACTAATACCATAGCATGAGACCTGAGTCATTTTTGAATTGACTCGGACTTGACTCAAAAATTAATTATTATTTAATGAATACTAATAGAGTATAAACCTCAATATGTCTTTTTGGAGAATTGCACCTCAAAATTACTACACTTTTACACTTAAGTGAATCCTATAATTCATATTACATATTTAAGAAACACATACAATTAAATGAAATAATTTTATTTAACCATCTTGTGGCTACTTTTTTTTATTCAACAATTATCATTTAAAATAATTATGTAAACTTCAAACAGTCAAAAGTAACACATTTTGTCTCGATCTCATTGATTCAATGATTGAGTTACGGAAAAAGAAGAAGAGACGGATTTTTCCATAAATTGAATGAAATTTTGATGTCTTTTGACTGAAAGTGGGATAATACATGATACAAGGAATTAGGTCAGACGTGAAATCAGATGTACCTGAATCATTACTAATACCATTTTTATTGAATGGATCCGTATTTATCTTGTGACATCAGCGATTTGTAAGTCTCATGATCGGATATTTCTTCATTATAGAAGTCGAGAAATGGCATGGCCGAAATGTCATCACGCTCGTATTCTTGACAAATTTTCAAACGTTGCTACCTCCATTGTCGGCGACCCAAGTTCTTGAATCAAATCCTCAGGCATTTTTTTACTTATTTTAAAATGACACTTGTTGTTTTTGAATTGAATAGAACTGAGTTATAAAAGAAGAAGAAGTTTGAAAAGACAATTGCCAACAACCGTCCTTTGCGTGCATGTCAGCTGGACCCTTTTTATACATCACTGATTATTACATTTACATAGATGGAAAAATATGGCTGTAGTATCCAAACATCTATACTAAACTGCAAAACTACAACCTGTTTACTACCTGTTTATTATTCTTAAAGTACTTTATATTTATTCTCAATTAACTTTCTACTATAATTTACCAAATTTAATTTTAAATTCAAAATATGTATATGAAATTACTCTCTACTTTATTTTTAATTCGTGGATTAAAAAACGAAGAATATCAATACAATTTTGCAATTTAAATGTTTATTTAAGAAAACAAAGTCTGAAATTTTAAAAAGCCGGAGAACAAATTCAATTGAGCCTTAGGAAATAATTATATTGTAGTATTAATAAATAATTAATTATCATTAAAAAAAAAAAAAGAAGGGAATTTTGGTTTTATATTTTAGAATTTTATTTTTTAAATTTTGAAACTTGTTTCGATATAAAAGAATTTTAAATGTTGTTGAGGCCCCTAAAATCTGTTATGTGGGGGCCATGGTTTTTCTATTACAGGATGAAGCATTTCTTTTTATTGTTTATTTCATTAAATCAGCCCTGGGTTGAACTAAATACCTCGTCAAAATTAGACGAAAATTGGGTTATGCAGGTAGTTTAACGCTTCATACTTTGAGATGGAACACGATAACTTGAAATATTTTTGTGCATAGAAGGAATTCAAATTTAAAACTAAAGCTGAGAAATTTGAAACCTCAATGATTAGCTTTTCCTTTCTTATTATTTGGAAAGTACTATTCGTTCTAAGCCTACTCCTAGTTTATTGTCAACTAATAAATAATAATTATAAATTCAATTTCAAATTCAAAATAGTTGAAAACATTTAAATTTTTATTTGAAAAATGAAGAAAATTAAGGAAGTATTGAAGTTCAAAAATGTATTCAATATGGCAAAGAGGGGAAATTGTAAGTGATAGAGAGGAAAAGTTTAATCATTTGATCTACAAATATTCAAAAACTTTGGACAAGTAATATGTTCGATAATTATAATTAAAAAAATTATCGTAAATCATTTGATTGGCAGAGACAGAAATTAAGGGTTCAACATCGAATTACTAAAAGTAAATCCTAGTTCTCATTAAAAAAGTACATCCTACTCGGAAAACTTTATAGATACAAGAATGGCGGATACACCAAAAGGACCTTATGTTTCATTATCCAAAGTATTTTCGGAGAATATGATGATGACTTTCCCATAAAAAGTTGTTGTAAATCCTTTCCAGTAAAGAGATAACTATGACTAATGAGCTATTAACCTCCCTTAAATTGAGATCTGACGTCACATTGTGATAAAAAAGATAGAAGAAGACGTATAGTTCTACGTTTGCTTAACCATTTACTTATCCATTCATCTCTCAACTCTAGCCAGCTAGGTATCGTAACAGAACAATCATTGATGCTATTTACAGGTATAAAACGATGGTTGGCAGGATTGAAATTAATTAGGGGTTTACTCACTGAACCCTAGACATTCTATCAATTAATCATGTATCTACACATAGAAAACAAAGTTTGAGTGGATCAATCAATGTTTGGATGGTTTTGACCAGGATCTAGAACCGTCAGAGTGAGTAATATGAACATATGGCCCTGCAACCGTAGGGAAATTCTCCTTATATCAATAAATTGACTAGGTTCATTACGTCATGCCTAATGGCAGTTGTAGTGAATGTTCCAGGGCTTAGATTTCCTAAAAGCTTAAGTTTACTGAATTTGCAATAACCTGTGAATATGTCTTGATCTTCATTCCGAACCAAAACATGACGTCTGATCTCAATTCATACAAAATATTTAAAACCAAAATATCAATGTATTAGCAAGGATTATTTCAAGTTGCAGCAAATTGATACATTTCTGCACTCCCAGAGATAGTTAAGCTAGACCGATACTTGTAAGTATATAATATGTATTATAAATAAAGACAGCAAAGACTAAATTAAGAGCTGCAGAAAAGCCTCATTGTCTTTTAAAGGGGTCATGTTGCCCAATTTGAATCATAGCTAATTTTTAAAAAGCTCTGTATTTTTCCACTACCTATAGAGACAAAATAATTTATAAACTAATACATACATATATATATATGTATGTATATGAAAAAAGGACTTATCATAATTATTTCATATTTTTTTTTTTTTTTTGCAGAAATCAATTTCAAATATTCACTCATTCATTCACTGTAGGTAAGGCTATCAAGGGTCATAATTAATTCAGAGACTAAGGGAGAGAGTAGAGTCAATTCATCAACAGAAAAAGAAAACATTCACTCACACAATTTGTAAGATTAAGAAAGAGAAAGTCCGTAGATTATGTTTCCTTTTCTTGACTTTGTACGTATTCCCCGTTCTCCCCCCCCCCCCTTTATATCATGTAGTATGTAGTATAAAAGGAACGATATAGTCGCAAAGACTCCTCAGTTTGAGGACTTACATATATTAAGCAACGACCTAATTAAGGCCCCCGAGAAGAAGAGGATTTAAACATGATTGACAAATCAATGTCCGTTATCTTTATGCTCTTACTGGGAATCGTAGGAATTCATTCCGCAGATCCTATTCATGTAGAGCAAGATGGAGATTCGACTTCATCAGCAGGTAATCCTTCGTTTCTCTCTTCTTCTTTACTATATAATATTATTATTATTATTATTATTTTAAAAGCATCTGTCAAAAAGATCACAGGGGTTGTTTTATTTGAAAATCAAACCTTTATATAAATAGCATGAATTGATGTGTTATTGATCATTAAATAATTCATTAAACGTAATTTTTTAGGGTAGGTATATCATTTAGAAATGAAATAAGAGGATTTTTCTAAGTCAAAATTACCGGTCCTAATGTTGAATGAATCCTAATTTAACATAAAATGTCTTTTACATTCTTAAATGTCTGAATAGTAATCCCACTTCTATTGGTTCTGAGTAATATTTAAATTACTATGAAACGCAAATTTGCGGTAAATGGAAGAAAAATAAATGAAAATATCAAATTTCGAGGTAAAATTTAATATAAATATATTCATTTGGAATCATATTGGTATACTTCAAAGGCCAAATAGTTGAATGCCCAGAGACCGTTACTCCAATTTCAATCTGAAACAAAGTTTCTCAAGCATTTTTTTTTTTTTTTTTTGAGGTAGAACCTTTTTGGGCTTATAAAATTTACAGAGAACTCCAAATTATAATAAATTTATATGATTAAAAGATCAATATTGCGAAGAAAAGTTTCTTCATGGAATCCCTGACGATCTGCTAAGGAAAATACATGATTCCACGCATGAGTGCAATTGAAGTAGGGAAGGGGTTCATGGCATACCTATTTGTTTTGTAACCTTAGTGTGTCATCGTCCCCTACTCCCAGATTTACTCCAATTATGAAACTATATGCTTATATTTTTTCAAATATAAGCACAAAAGAAAGAAACAAAACTTGTATCTCTTTCTCGATTAAAAATCCTATTTTCTACAGAACCTCCTTTGGGAACCACTGATCTACATAAATAGAGTTATTCTGAATTCATTTAATAAATTATATGCATTCAATTCATTAATAATGAATCATTATTATATTATCAGTAAGGATTTTTATGTGAGACAATTTGGGTGTTTCTAAGTCTCATATAGATTAGTATTTGATTGAAAGGGGGATTATGATTTACTTTTATCGATTGAGTCCATGTGTACATTACTATAATTAATAATCACAATTAAGGCCAATACATTTCTGTTTGTTCTCCTATTTGAGAAGAAAAAGACTCAGAAGGGTTATTTTATATTTGTCAGGGATTTTATCATGTTCATTCAACTGGGGAATATCTATATATGTATACTGACCTACCTGCATTTACAACTCATGGATGGACATCATGTAAAAATTTGATCTTTATAATACTTATGAAAAATAAGTGTAATGTTTAGACAGTGATTATTTTCAAAGGATAACTCAACTAGGGTTATTGTAAAAATCAATGATTGCATTTTATCAAGCTCAAGTTAGATATTTTTATATAGATTACAAATTTAAATGATATTCGGACCAGTCCTGTAACCAGATCTACATCCGAGGAAGGGCACGCACTTCTAGGGGGGCGGGGGGGGGGACAATTAAAAAATAAAGGATTATTACGGGCAAGAAATCTTGATTTTGTTTGAATTATTGGAATACTACAACAATTCCGCAGTTTTAATTACAAAATTTTTAAATTATGTATAACTATACGTCCATTCTAATTGGGGACATAGGCATTGTTAGGGGGTAGACAACCCCTAAATACTCCTTCATAGTTAGAGCATTTATTGTAACATTGGGTCAAACTTACACAGTATCAACTTCACAGGAAAAAACCTTGATATTAACTCTCATATTACAATTTTCCCAGATCATATAGTTCGATATCTACGAAGCGAACCCGAACTCCTTGGAAGTATTCCAACCAAACGTCCCAGCCAGTCACGAGATTTGTACCGTCTACTCCGTACACTTCGATCCTCCAGTAATCAAATTGTAGGAACATCCAAATACAAAAATTCAGAATCAACCGCGAATCCACCTCAAAAGGGCTTCTTTCTTCGTACTCTAAGAGGAAACAAGGGATTCTTCCTACGTACACTGCGAGAGGATGACTCCAATAAAGGTTTTTTTCTACGAACCCTACGAAGTGACCCTCAAAAAGGATTTTTCCTTCGAACCCTTAAACGCTCTAAAAATAATGAGATTTTCTCTCCTGATGATTTAGATGCATTTGATGAGGATGAGGACGTCTTTGTAGGACAGGAAGAAAGACCTTGGCCACATCATGTGTATTTCCAGTAAGAAGTCCCCGTCTTTAAAAAAAGAGAAAATATTTATCAATCTATATTTCGAAATTGTAACAGCCCTGATCGATTGAGATGAATGCGGCACCTGTAATTTGTTTTGATTTTTTGATTTTTTTTTCAGCTCCAATAGAATAGAATTAATTGTTATACCATTATTATTATTAAAATATTAATTTTTATATTACTAAGATTGTATAATAATATACACATTTACTTCTTTTTTATTATTATTATTCGAATGAGTAAATGATATATGATAAAAAGTATTCTGAGAGTGTAGACTATTATTACCTATAAGATATATTGTGTATATATATATATACTAACAGAATAATAAAATGAAGAAAAAATTTAGTATGTAAAAAGAATACTGACAATTAAAGCTGGGTTGAAAAAATCAGTCTGAGAAAATTCACAATGCATCGGTTTTCCATGGTCAATAAATTGAAGTACAAATATGCACATACGTCAAGCATGGATGTAACATTCATTAGAAATACTCTCTTCCTTTGATATATTGTCCACCACTAAGTCCGGTTAATTTAATATTCCTAACTGCTTGCGTCAAAACCACACCAAAAATGAAAAATCCGATGACTTGAAAGATTATGGAGAGAAGAAGAATAGAAATTGTCTTTTTTCGTACGAATGATGGGTCTACTCTCAATGTATATTTGAAGAGACAGATTCCAGGAAAAACAAATATGAAAATAGAGGCTAATGAGCCGAGTGCCTTAATCACAAGGTCAATATCTGGAATATACAGCGCACCCAGTAGACTTAAAACGAACCAGATTAAGGAAATAATACTTGAGATGAGTCTTGTTCCATCACCAGAGGGGAAAATGACTGAGTTGATGGCTTCCCGTCCACAAAATAAAAGGATTGGATAAGTAGTAATGGTTTTAAGAGCCATGGCAATGTTGGCCATGAGAATTTTAGGATCTGATGCATCATACATGAGGAGTATGTCGGGTTGTATCAGTGATCCAAATGTGTAATATCCCCATCCCGCAGCCCCAGTATAGCAAAAGCAACAGATGGCGATTGCACTGAATGATGAAATTGTGAAGTTCTTTAGATTTCGTTCCTTCATACAACTATAAATGGGTATTACTGATACGTGGCATTGATATCCAAAACATATTACTGGAACAACCAAGAAAACATCCATCCAGGAGTCGGGACGCGTCTTTATTTTCCCTGAGAACATGAAAAATGAAATTTATTCAAGGATGGAATTAAGATAATATTTAATTTTACCGTGTTGATATTCCCCAAAATAATATTCATATATCACAAGACATACAATATACAGAATTGCTACAACACCCAGCGTTGACGGAATGCTCAAAAAATCAATTTTTTTAGAGAAACACATTGGAAGAATGAAAAGTACCGAGGTAATTGATATGGTAAACGTACGGTTATAATACCAAATTTCTGACCATTCAGGTCCAACCCAGGACTCTAACACACGATCAATCTGATCTCCGATGATAATAAGAAAGGTGATTGTGGTTCCAAATGTGTAGATAGCCACAATGACTGCTGACATGTATTTTCCAAATTTCCCTGAAGAGCCATACATAGCATCCTATAAACATGGATTTATAATAAAATGAGCATCTTAAATATGTCAAATCTACACACCTGAAGGGTCTTCGCTCCACAATGATCTGCAGAAAATGCAAGTACAAGCAAAGCAATTAAAATAAAAACGAGGAGAAAAGCCTGTACAAAAATTGCAATCCCTAAACCGCCTGCTTCATCAAAGGACTTTGGGAAATTGAGCAGAGCAGCTCCTAGTCCTGCATTAACGATAAGAAACGTTGTATAAATGACCCCTGTTCCACTTTCATTGCGCAAGGATGGAAGGCGCTCATTTCCGTGAGGGCGCCTATCCACAAATCCATAGCAAAAGTCAGAATCTAAAACCGAATCAAAACTCCCATCACGCTGTCCAAAGTCACCTTCTCCACCACCAACAGAGTCTGAGTCCAATTCAGGCTCAAATCCCGATCTCAAATCTACGGATGAATTAAATCAATCCGGACTCTATCTATGATTTGTTATTTTTAGCCTTTTGTTAGGGATAAACTCACCAAAGGGATTAATTAAGTCATAGGGTGGTGGCTCTGAGGAATCGAGTTCCTGGCTGATACCATCGTCAATTACATCCTCACTTTGAGCAAACAAGGGACTATTATCCGAAATCATAGCTGTGCATTGTCTCGTTGTTCTGTCAGAAAAAGAAGAATGACAATGTTAAGCTAAACGCCCTCTTTATTTGAACAGTCGCACCAATTTTAGTTACACTTTGTAGTTTGTACTCTACTTTTACTGTACTGGATTAATATATTAAATTTTTATTATTAATAATAATCTTTAAATATTACATATATTATTATGATGAGAAGAGGAGTAGTTAGTGGTTCACAGAATCAAATGTTTTCTATTTTCCCTATACGCCTCATTAAGTAAGGAGTATCATGGGTGCTCCTAGAATTATTAGTTATAAACGCCCTTTTCTCAATATTATGTGTAATCCAGAGGAAATGTTATCAATGAAATATTGATTCAAGTTTACAAATCGTTTCCCCCAATCCTGATAAATTTGAATCTAAACAACATGATCTAAACAAACTAGCAGTAAAGGCCTCCCCAACTACCACTGTATTTCGAATAATTAATTGATTGAGGAATGATCATTAATGATACATATATTAATTATATTATTATGTAGAAATCTGCATTCCCTCTTGCTAATCAAATCCGACGAGAAGGCTTATTTACATGCAAAAAAATCCATTTGATGGTGTGTGTCATTTACCAAGAGTATTTTCAGCTTGCGATAAATATGCTGGGTACATTAATAATCGACTTCTACCTATATAGACATCTATATATAATTATTAATATTTGTATTCCACTTGGCCTAACTGTTCCTCGATATGAACATGATAATTTCTTTTTTTACCCTTCTCGTAATAATTACTAAATATGATCTCACTTTGGGATTAATTGAAGAGATTGAAACATTTGGCACATTGGATCTCCATTTAAATCAACTAGATCAAGAGGATCCCTTTCTAATAAATATATTAAAAGAAAAGTATGTTGTCGAACCTCCATCTCCAGGAACTCCGTACAATTTGTCATATCACCCAAATGACTTTCCCATAAAGTATTTGAGCGGACAATATCGACAGCCTGTGATCGTGAACAGCATTTTAAAGTGAGAGGTATAAATTGTTGAAAATGAATAAAGTGAAATTGACAACGTTTGTTTCAGGAATAAGAAAAATGGATTCTTTGTTGAGGCTGGAGCTGCAGATGGTCAAATGTTTACGAATACTCTCTTGTTTGAACTCTTTCACCAAGTAAGTGTGTTAATGTTTGAATTAGATAAATGGCGGAATCAATTCTATTTTTAACAAAGTGGACAGGCCTGTTGGTGGAACCGAATCCAGAATTTTATGAGTCACTCTCTTATAGACGTCGGAGGGCCTATACTCTTCCTCAATGCCTATCAACTAAAACTACACCCGAAATTGTTTCATTTGATGCATCTGGGTTGGTTGGAGGAATCATTGAACCAGGTGGGGTTTCTATCATATAGATCCAAAGTTTACTTAATCCATTTCTTTTATAGACCGAATTAAACCTGGAGATATTGATAGACCAATTAATTTTCAAAGACAGTATCATAGGAGAACGATTAAGGTCCAGTGTTTCCCTCTCTACTCTATATTTATGGCAATAGGTAATCCCCGAATTGATTACTTTAGTTTGGATATAGAAGGAGCAGAAATGCCAGTACTCAAAACACTTCCTTGGGATAAGGTTAGACATTACTTTAACTTGCAAATTAATTGAATGAATTTTAATCATTCTTGCAGGTTGACATTGGTATTATTGATATCGAAGTCAATCATATGGGAAAGGTTTTCAACGGAACTGTGACTGATTTGACGGAATACATGGACAGCGTAGGATATAAACATATAGACACGGCAGGGATTGATTACTTATTTCGTAAGAAATCCGAAATAAAAAAGAAGAAAAAGAAGAAGAAAAACAGATCAAATGAATTGTAGGGGATGTTTTTTTAAAAAAAAATGATTAATTAATAATTAATTATTAAGTATAAATGTGAGTGATTGTTATGGAAATATAATTATTAATTCAAAGATATCATCACAGTAGTACGAATAATAACATATTAGCATACAGATTAGAAATCAATGTCTTGACAACTCGATTTATTTTTCGAAGACTCACTCGAGTTCTGAACATCCAAGTCAGGAGGTAGACTCATTAATTCCATAGCGAATCCGTTTCTTAGGGATTTAAAGAGATATACAGTGTTGATTTTAGGGTTGAGATGGAGTCTATGCAAATTGTCAGACCTCTCGAGTTGCATCAAACCATGATATTTCTTGAAAAGTTTCTTATAAGTACTGTCTTCTTCAAAGGCTCTCACATCAATCACGGAGTCAATATGATCCTTTACGGAATCGAAGAGTATATCATCTCCACCCTTTATCTGTATTCCAACAACACATAAATAATTTCGACAGAGGGATTTAAGGGAAATGATAAAGCGTTTTAAGTCTTCTGAGTCCTTGGAACCGTAGAGAAGAGATCCGAAGTCATTAATGACGATTCGAAGTACTGATATAGGTCGTTCATCCTCTTTTGAAGATGTAAATTTGTATGGAGAAGATGGATCATTGAGAACATTGTAGACTTCTTTTAGTAGAGAGACATAAACGGAATCCGTGCCTTGACTAGGAGGAGTAAAGGGGAAAGTACGTCCCTCCAGAGTTTCCTTTGGAATTGAGGTTTTTACATCAAAGGCAATCGGACCGGATGATTTCGGGAGGTCCTTGCTAGGCAAGTTCTTATAGCGCCAAGCGATGAGTAAATCCTGAGAATCTGTTGGATCATTTTTGACTTGGTTCTCGGGCTTTGACTCAGTAAAGCTAGGAATGTTCCTCAGTGTTTTTCCGGCATCGCTGGGATCAGCAAGGAAAATTTGATGATCATCATGGATTCCCTGGGAAACGAAGTACTTTAGAAGCAGAGTAGAGTACTGCAAAGAACCTGCAAATTAATAAAAATACTTTGAAATGTGTTTTTAATGAATGCATGATCATATTTTTTTAAAAGGCTTCAATTTACAATGACGTCATAATGAATCTATATCCACATCTATTATGAAGGTATCCACGTGATGACACGATACCAAATTTACCTCCAAACTCTCGCACTAGAAATATCGTTCCAACGGGAACTCCTGATTCCTGATGAACCAATTCATTGATGACCTTTGTACCAGAGGATACAAGGAACTGTTGGTGAGAAGAGATAACTTTGACCCCTGGGATTTTATTTTTATCTATTGACATGTTTACAAGGAAGCAAAACAGCAACGTACCACTGCAGTTATACAGGCACTGTTAACTAACGATTCTATTTATTATATGAACGTATTACGTACCTATTTGGCTATTTGTTATACTGTACATAAATCGTGTAATATTTTATATTTAATAAAACTCAGTCGGCGGGCTTCATTTTTTTTTTTTTTAAAAAGGGAAAAAAGTAGCTAAGAGCGTGAATGTAAAAATAAGTATAATTTATAAAACTAAAACCATCGTTATTTATCAACGTACCATGATTTCTTTTAGCAGATACTTGCAATAAATCATTAAACGTTTTTAAACGCCATATTACATAATTATCAAATAAATAGAGAATCTATGGACCTATGACTAATTTTTTCTCCATTAAACAGGATGTTAGTTTTATCTAGATATTACGAAATCTACCGAAAAATCTTAAGACACACAAGTCAATAACATTATCAAATAAATAAGTCAAGCTCACTCAAGTGTAATTCCTCATCAAACTAGTTGCTCAATCAAGGATAACTGTATTACTAGTTAATGACTAAATATGAATTTCAACCACATAAAATGTTATATCAATGATCCGTTCAACATAGTATAGCTTCAACGACTTGAAGATCCAACTTAGTGCATGTTCTATCATATTTTGATATTGTTGATTTTATTTTTTGGCAAGACTTCAAATTTTAAGATTAATTACATGGATTTGTACATATTTTGATATAACTATATCAAATTTGATTTAATTAAAGAACTACAGGTCTAATAAAATTTGAGGTGATCGGTTCATCCAAATTTAACTCTCATCATCACTTTGACTTTGAGCAAGGGCAACGTTTGCCTTCTTGATCCCAGTGAGAAAGTCTGCGAGCAAAATGAGACTCAAAAGAATGGATAAACAACCCACAGCAACTCCAAAATCATGAGATCGGCCAAAGTTATGGGAATATCTATTGAGTGTGATGGCTCCAACAACCATGGAAAATATGGCTCCAAGGCCTGTGAAATACTCCTCCTATTTGATAAATGGATAAAATTGTATCAAGGTTTTTGGGATCTTTTGGAAATTTATTTTACTTACGAGAACGGTGAAGGGAGAGCCCAAGACATAGCTGATCAGTATTCCGGGTAATATGAAACAAAATGAAAAAATCGTTCCTAGTGCAAAGAGAGTTGAGCTAGGTCCTCCGAACTCAAGTAATTCATCGATGTAGTATCCCCATCCACCCGTGCTGGCCAAGATCATGATGATGTAGGCCAATAGCTAAAAAGAAAGGTAGATTAATTAGAGTGTATTGAGAAGAGGTTGTATGAATGGAACTTACGGTCTCTGCAATTTTGAGGTATCCATTAGGAGTTTTTAAATTTTTCCAAACAAGTCCCATGATTGAAGTAGTTAGATATGAGGTGATGATGAATTTTGATTTACTAGCTGTAAAGGTCGTGGATGTACTGATGATTGTTTGTGAATGAGTTTGGGATTTTATTCTCCTTACTTTTTATAAACAAGTGTATTCCGAAGGATTCATACTTCCATGCTTAGTTATTATTTATGTATGTTACTCCAACTATCCTCCTACCCTGGACTATACGTAACTTTTTTGATGAATAAATATGTGAGATGCCTCCGTTTCATTACGTGAAAAACGAGTGTTTGATTTAAACAATTCATAAATGCAAATGATTTGTCGTGTGCTTGAGCACAGCCTTTGACTCATCCCTAACTCTGAAAATCTACCCTTTTATCAAAAGGAGTTAATAGTTTTAGAGAAACCCCCACCTACATGATAGGAAGATAGATAGATACCTCTTATAAAATATTTGAAATACAGAACATGTATGTAATTATTTGCATCATACCTACATAACCTAATTCCAAAAAATATCATACGAATTGTTAATTATTATTATTAATAATAATAATAAAAAAAAATCCGTTATCCAAAGCAATTGTAATTATACATATACATATTTGAAAAAGCAGCTATTAGTATTACGATATAGTTATCCTCTTCCATAACTCGAAAGCGATTACATATAACAAAATGACATAATGTTGTACAATTGCACAATGGTTAAATTGATGTTGACTGGGGTGTTCGACAAAAAAAAAACTCAATCAAATTAAAAAAGATATATAGATACAAAACTCCAAACCAATCGTGGAATTAATCCTATTTGTACGTACACCTTTAATATGTTGTGCTCATTAACACAAAAGTAATCTTGAACAAAAAACAAGAGAATGAGAAATTCAAAGATTTCTAAAAATTTTTACTTGATGAATATAAACTCCTTCATTATTTTATGGGCATAATTCCGTCAATTATGGCCCTTGTATTCAAACGCCTTGGGTAGATTGAGATAAATTAGGAGTTTATCTATTTGATTCATGATCAAATTTTTATTTGGCTCCGATATGACCTTTCGAATAAAATCTATCATATTAGTTTATTATAACTATGACTGGGGAATTTGTACGATATTTAAGTGCAAAAATTTACAGTACCTCCAAAGGACTAATCATAATAATTTATTGATAGAAATAAAAGATAACTAATTATAATAAATTAGAGGAAAAAAAGTCTACATTACACTGAATGTAGTTCAGACTCTTTTATTGAAAAAAATAATATTTTCTTGCTTTTGGGTTGATTAAATAATACTTTAAAGAATCTGACTCAATTTTTAAAATAGAGGACATTGTTTGTGGAATTATGGATAAAAACCTTCCAGGAATTTAATAGTTATAAAATTGTTTTTAAGGGATTTTTATGATAATACATACATAGCACTTCAAAGGATATCTTAATCAGAAAAAGGGTCTGATTTATGAATATTTCGTGGTTGCAAGTCCAGGGACTGCATGTTATCTACTACTATTTGCATTATATGTTAATATAAATTTAGTGATGTATATATCATTAAATCTGTAATCAAAGTCCTTAATACGTAATAAGGACTTTGATTACAGTGTTATAACAAACATTTTATAGAAGTTTGAATTCAATGCATGAATTGATTCTAATAAATGGGGTTCAACACATATCTTTATTTGTGTGTCTGGGAATAAATATCAATATACCCCTAGATTATGCATAGGGTAGACACTGGATGAGTGAATTTCTTAGCATATATATAATCTAATCTTCTGGCATTTCATATCGTTTAATTTGATATCATAATATTTTTAATAATGTTAAATTAATTTTCATGTCATGTTCAAAGATGTCGCTGATGTGTTACTTTTGGCTTTTGTAGACGTGTTCTACTTCATCGAAAGTGAAAACAACAACATATACTTTGTCGTAGAATATTTGTTGCATTCTCAAGGAATAATATAAAATTATAATTCCCACTCTGACTCTTATTTCACATTTAAGAAAATGGTCACTATGAACGAAGAAGATTTACCGATTGATATTCAAATTAAAAAGCTACTTGATTGGCTTATTAGTCGACGGATTTGTTCGAAAAGTTGGCATGACGACGTATTAGAGGTATATAATTCATTGAGCTGCAATATCAGCATTAATTATTTGTCATTAGATTCGAGAAAAAATTAGCTCAGCTATTTTGGATATGCCGGAACATCCAACTATCAAGAAACTTCTCTCTGGAGCACGGATTAATTATTTTATCGTCCTTGAGATCATTGACATATTAAAAGGTGAGTCGTTTTTTTTTTGTCCCCTATTTAATTTAGAAATAGAATGAAGAGATTTATAATAATTTATACTTTTCCAGAGACCGAAAAGGACAGTAAGAACTTCCTTGGAATGTACGGCTCTCAGCGCATGAAGGATTGGAAGGACATTGCAAGTGGTTACACAAAGGGAAACGTTCACCTAGCAGAAGCGAGTCAATTTCTAATTCAAACCCTTGTCTATGATATACCTGCTCTAAAAAAACGACTAAATAAATGTTTGGCTCAATCTGAGGAAATGGAGAGAAGTGAGGCTGACTCCCTAAAGCGTAGCAACGAACTCGTCAATGAATTTGTCAAGTCCACAAATAGTCTTGGACTTTCTCTAGAGGAAGGTGATTGCAAGAAATCCTCTATTAAAAGAGCCATTATTCAATTATTGGATGATCTTCCTGCTACCTATGATGAGCTAGCTAAATCATCCTCTTCCCTACGCAGTGCTCGTGATTATTATGAAAAATTTGTTCATAAAACAATTGATGATAAGGTTGAAGCCTGTTCCTTGCTGCAATATCTTATTGAGCATGGCAATGTAACAACTTATCAGTGGGTTCATGGAGAGCCTCCTATCTCTATTGAAGCTCCATGCATGGATTTTGGAACGGAAGAAGATGAGAAAGAAGATAGTTCATCCATTGATTACGGAGAGGATGACAATGATGAAATTGACTTTGGTGAAGGTGAAATAGACTTAGGAGAGGGTGAAGATGGAGAGATTGACTGGGGAAACTTGGACGGGGGAGAAGATTTAGGTGAATCATCCCAGGAAATTAACTGGGATGATGTAATCGCAACTGATAATATTGTTGTGGAAGAGGGAGGGATTGATGGAGGAGTCGCTCGGAATGAAGAAGCATTGAGTCTTCTAGATAATCGACGTACAAGGATCCTTTTATTAGATGAGCTCTCTGAGCTAGAGTGCTTCCTTGAGCAACGACTTATGGATTTGAAAAACTCACGTGGGGCTATGGGTCTATCTCTTGATGTGGGAAGTGATACCTCAGAAGATCCAAGTTCCATTGAGAAATCCATCACTCATGTAAGATCTCTCATCGGTAATCTTACCAACGGTAAAATGCATCACCTACAGTCCATACGAAGTTCGCCTAAATATGTGGATCGTATTGTTGACAATCTACGATCCAAAATCAATTTATCAGAGAAGATGAAGAGCAAAGCAAAACTTGCAGTCTCTCAGCGTGAGGATGCTCTTGAGGAAAGTCGTGAAGCTAAAAAGAGTATAGATATCATTGCAGAGCAAACTAAAATCCTACAGAACAATATCACTAGTGACATTTCCAAGAGATATAAAAATCGAAAAGTGAACATCATGGGAGGAATTCAGTCAGTTTGTTAAAAATGTTTAATTTATTCATCTTGTTGTTTTAAAGTATATACATTATTTAATAATATGCCCTTAACCGCACAGAGTTACTTTCCACTCTTTATGATTCAGCTTTCACATCTCGAAAGGCTAAACAGGTGAGAGCATTTTGATGACCAGTGTATTCCCGAACAACTTTACCTTTTTCCAATGACCACAATCTCGCTAGATTATCTGACGAAGCAGTGAACAAATATTGGGAGTCTAATGAGAAAGCCAAGTCCCAGACCCACCTCTGATTATCCACTTTCAGTTCCTATAAATATTTAATTAAAAAAAAAAATAGTAATCAATACAGATAAGAAAAATTAAGCGTCGTACTTTTTTGAGACTATAATCATCGGTGTTCCAGAGTTTAGAGGTTTGATCAGCAGAAGTAGTGGCCAGGATTTTACCATCGGGGCTATATTTACATCTTAGAGCGTATTTCTTATGAGCCTGAATAGCACATTTTTCTTCAGTGCAGATCCCTGTTCTTATGGGGCTCTTTGACTCAGAGGGAGCCTCTTTGAGGGGCATGATGAAACAGTTACCAGTGTTGTTCACAAAGGCCATATGTGTTCCACTTGGATTCACAGAGATATCATTAATAACGGACTCTGTAGCTGGAGTCCACGTCTCAGATTTATCGGCCCTAAGATTCCAAATATGGATGTTACCAAGGGCGTCACCAATAATGAGTTCTTGTTGATTAGGATGTAGTTCTACAGTTGTGGCAGGGGCTTTGATCGTATGAAGCAATGGATATCGAACATTATCTAGGGTTCTTATATCCCATATCTGAATGTTTCCATCCTCCCCAGCAATATACATCCACTTACCCTCTTCATGGAACCCCACATCCATGACATTTTTTCTAAGCTTGGGATACTCTAGTAACACATCATTTGTACTGTTAGTGTGATAAATCTTAATACATTGATGTCCACCCGCTACAAGGAGGCCTCCATCTGGAGATATCTCTAGAGCGGTGACGTAATTACATGGATGATTTAAATTTCTAAGGAGTTTTCCCGTATGTGCTTCCCAAAGTTTGATTGAGTCGTCATACCCTGCTGTAGCAAGTATTACATCACTGGTCTGGATTTCGTGGATTTCTGTTTTAGTAGGAGCAGGAGGAACAGGGTCTCGAGCCTTATCTTCCTCCTCTTCCTTTTGAAAAGGGGTTTTTGGAGGGACAGGGGATGGCGGATAGTCTACCTTGGCGGGCATTGACATTGTATGTTTTGTTTAGAAGTGAATAGAATTAAGAAAGTCTTAGGTAGAGAAAAAATGTAACTGAGGAAGAATCAATTCAATTAAGGTCCTTGTCATCAAAGAAGTCGCAGCTGAAGTTTTTTCTAAAATCCGCATGAACGATCCGATCGCTGGCAGTTAACTCGGAGAGGAGAATGGAGGATCGTCCAGAAATAGTATTTTGAGGCCGTTGTTTAGTAGACTGGACATGGAAGGAAAGGAAGGAGAAATCGTGCATTATACTCATTAATAGGCAATAAGAAGAATACGAACCGAAGAAGAGGAAAAAACAAGGACAGAGTCTTCTGAATCGGCTATGTCCATAGCAGCATCAAACATCTCATCAACCATTGGTGAATCTTGACGAATCGCATTTCCCCCATGCTTGGACATGATATTCAATCTTATTGACCTCTCTTTGTCTGTTTAATCATTTATTTCCGTGGTGTGTCCACTGGATGAGCTGTTCTTTGAAAAGGATCTGACCTTCGAGCTTTGATCGAGCAAGGATGTTCCTACGTTACATTCAGTTTACCCGTTTAAGACTAGCTTAGTATTAGCGACACAAAGTCCAAGAGAATAAATTTCTATGATCAGCTAGAAACAAATAAGGAAAAAATGGACAACGCAACCTTTCAAAAGATGTAGGGAAGACAACAAAAATGTTGTCACATACAACAACATTAAAATACAACATAAAAATATAACTTATATGACATAGTATTTAACCTTAAGATTCCATTAGCCATTCCTCAGCTAATATGCCAATAAAATGAAAGGCCTAATGAAATGTAGTCATTAATACATATTATGTGCATATAAAATAACCTATTAAGGCCTTCCCTATTTATTAGAAGTATTTGCAACTTTTTTATTGTTTTGAATTGGAAGCTCACTCAACTTCATGTCTCAAATGTATTACGTCATTGGTTGAAAACTTGGTCCTGAATAATAAAATTATTAAAACTACAATTAAATATTATTTTTTCATTATTCATATTTGTTATTAAATATATTAATAATCAAATATCTGGATTTGAGTCAATTACTTAGATAATTTCAGTGTCTTCATCGTGGATTAATCATCTTATAATTACAAAGCAACTTCTCTTTCACATAAACAGTCTTAACACTGATACATTAATAATATTATTTGTACTTATAAATAATGTACTATGTTAAATGTGGGGTCTACGTAGGTCCATTATCCTAATCATCTGTGTTTTCCTTATTAATTTCATCGTCAACGTAATTAAAAAGCCTTCAAATAATTCTAGATGGAACGTTCCAAACGAAATTAATTTTGTTCACTTTGGTAATTAATGAACATATTTTGCCTTTTGATGAATAAATGGATTTTCCTGAGTTAATATTTATTTTCAATCATTTTCCAGATGCTCCGGATCTCCCTTTTGTGTCCGTCATTTGCATTTTAGCAGCTTATTTCAATGGATCTCCAGATTTAATTCGATTCAACTCTAATTTGCCCCTGGCTAAGATTCGGAAGTTTAAACATTGGAACATTATTGAGGCTACCCTTGGGACCAAACTACAAGTGGTACATATTCGTAAGCCTACATCCGTTTTTGGAGTTCCAATTATTTCTCCTTATCATGCTGCTGACCTTACAAAGTTACAAATTCTAAAAACAAGGGGTGGAATTGCTTTAGATCAGGATTTGTTCGTGATACAATCTCTCAAACCTTTTCTGAAGGTTTGTGTGATGCCTGGAGTATTATGTACATTGAAGTTTAAATAATAATTTTTTTTATTAATTTCCAGGAAGAATTTACTATAGGTTGGACTCCTCATGAGTATATTGGCTCCCAAATACTTATAGCTGATAAAAATTCTCGATTTTTAAAAGCTTGGATTTTGAGTTATAAAAACTATCGACCAGATAGCTGGTACTACAACGCTGGAGAATTTCCTACGAAGGAAATACTTCTTAAGAATCCTACTTTAGTTCATAGAATTTACTACAGGTTTGGGGTCTCTAATTTATCTCACAAACTCTACGAGGAATACTGGCCTCATTGGAGGGACTATTACTCCATACATTTACTATGGGGACACAGATCATATCTTGCAAAAGATGACGTAGAAAAGTCGGGGATAAAAGAATTTAATGAGCATAATATAGGGACTTATAATAATACTTTTGGAGAAATGGCTCGTTCAATTTGGATTCGAAGAACAATTCCTAGGAAATGAGTGAGACAACAGAGTTACTCGTGAAATGTTGCTCTTGTGAATCCACGTTTAGTGATTTAAATGAACTCTACAAACATGTTCGAGAAGATTGTGATCTTGAACCCCTGAATAATGATACTGCACCGCTCAGTACTCAAAATAAGCTTGAATTGGATTCACAAAAATTTGATAAGAGAGTTTTCATATGCCGATTCTGTGATAAAAAATTCAATAGAAGGTATGATCATGATGAACATGTTCGTTCTCATACAGGTGAAAAACCCTTTGAGTGTGAGATTTGCTCCAAAAGATTTTCACAAAGATCCAACTATAGACGTCACATGAAAACACATAAGGTTTGGCCTACTCCAGTAACCAAAGTGCCTATCGTTCCCCTTGTTTTGAATTCTTCTGAGGGTCAAAGTGAGAATTTTATTGAGAACAATATTCATGTGGTTCTTGACAATGGATTTCAATGCCAGTTTTGTGAGGTCGTTTTCTCAGATTTCTCCTCCTATAGATCTCACCTTGTAACACACTCAAATCTAAAATACTATAAATGCTATCACAACCCTTGCGGAAATATCTTCGATACACTCGTGGATTATTTAAATCACCTGTCTTCTGAGCATGAGGAAGTCGATAAGAATGTTGAGGGGACGGACTTTAAATGCAGTCATTGCAAAGCCAAATTTAAGACTCGGAAAGGATTTCAAGATCATTTGCAGACTACTAGTCATGAATTAAAATGCCGTATTTGTGATAAGGATTTTAATAATGAGATCAACCTCAGGCGCCACCTGAGAGAACATCGATCCCCCAGTACAAAATACCCTTGTCACGTTTGTGGGAACGTTTTTCGTTCTTTGTTTTATTTAAAGTCACATCTCCTCATACATACAGGAGAACTCCCTTTCCATTGTGATCGCTGTTCCGCCAAATTCAATCGTAGGGATAAGTTGAAAAGGCATGAATTGATTCATTTGGACAAGAGATATAACTGTCCCTTTGTTCTAAATTGTAAGAAATCATTTGTTCGAATGGATAAACTCAAAGATCACTTGCTTTCACATGGCAATGAGAGTGATTTATCCTGCAAGGAGTGTCTTGGATCCTTCGCCTCTTTGACTTCTTTAAAACAACACTTACTTCAGGATCATACAAATGGAGGAAAATTAAAATGTCCAAAATGTGATAAGACTTTTTCTAGCGTAAGTATATCGAGTATGCATACGTAATTTTATTATTAATATGCATATTTTTATTAGGCCAAATGCTATCAAAACCATGTTAAAGAGATTCATGGAATGGTTAAAATTGCAATGATGATTGATTTTGTTGAAGAGCCAGATGATTCCTCGGAAATGGTTATTTATGTTCCTGTTGACGAGAAAAGTGGGGATATCTTATCTGTTAAGGATATTAGCTCATTAATCATGGATAATGTTGCTCAAGATAACAATAATTGTGGAAACGTGATAGAACCATTGAATGTAGTCCCTGAATCTGTTCCACAGGGGAAATTTCCTGAAAAAAACGATATCTTTTCGTATGAAGACAGTGTTTTAAATCTCCTCGAGGGCTCATTGGAGACCAATCTTTTCCCTTAGTTCTTCTAAATTGTATATTTGTTATAAGTATGTCTACCACAATATGTCTTCTAAAATACACATTTTGACCGTTTGTTCCTTTGAGTCTTTATAGAAAATAAATTATCCATAGCATTATGTACATATATTGGTATTGGTATCACATATTTTAATGAGGGAAAGAAATTGGATCGTGAGGCATCTAGTTCCTATTGTAAAAGACGTATCAATTAAATATAATGGCCTAAACCAAGGGTATAATTAATTAATTATTAAAATTTAAAGTACTTTCTTCTAAGACTTTAAAATAAATCAGCTGTTTCATCATCAGTTGACTTTTACGTATGCAGGCCGCCGGATGATTGAGGACAGATCACTAATTTCTTTAGCGATCAATCACTGAGCCTCCCCGACAGTTACAAAATGTATACTGTTAGATAATCAGTTGCTTATAGAACATCTTTACTTTAATAATACACTACTCACTATGGGTGGGATTGCTTCCAGAGTAAAGGGGCACATTTGGACTCGTAACTTGCAGCGCTTCAACATCGAGTCTCGTGCACATAAAATACTCGATAAAGAAAAGCCTGTACCAGCACCCAAATATTCAGCAGATGCTCAATTTCTAAAGGATTTGCGGAAAAGTGAGTCACATGGGTCCAAAGAGCTTGACTCTATTGATTCCGATCTTTCCAAACGACTTAAAGAGGTATATATAATTAAAAAGTTCACTCCTCATCAGTCATTATCTTTCCTGACCCTTAAGGTTTACGTAACCTCTAGAGATCCTCATCCTGATGCATATACTCTGGACCGTCATGTCAAAGAGCAAAATCCGGACCGACCGCTCCCTGCAAGAGTTCCTTTTAATTTCCACCCTTCCAAGCCTACTAAGAATCCACCCAAGGAGATACAGGATGGAAGACTCACACTCATGGAAATCTCTGATCTCTTATTGGACTATAAATCCTCTTCATCTATTCAAGAATTGAAAAATAAATACAATACGGATAGAGATATTCCAAACTTGGTTTATCACTATAAAATTTTTCAAAAATACTCGAAGCAGGACGAAGTCCCTAGAGAACCTCAAGATCCCTTACTCCCAGGACCTGACTGGGTAACCAAGAAAGACTCTTAATTCTTTGATTTTTTGTTTTTATTTCTTAGTAATCAAATGTATGTAGTATTGTATCGAAATAATGATTTTAGTAACTACAGGATAATTAATTATTTTTTCGACTTTTTTGATTTCTTTTTGTCTTCGACCATGGGGGCTCCAGTCAACTCTGCAAGTCTTTTCTTAAATTCCAATAGAATTTTGACCTCCGAATCAATGATACTTTTTTCAGCTTTATTGGTTTTGAGATCCCGGACTTTGTTTGCCTGCTTAGCTAATTCTTTCTCTATATCACCTACATTAGAAGAGCTAGAAAACGATGTCGAAGAGTGAGCTGACTTGTTTTGAGACTCCCGCTCACTCTGGGATCCTCCAAATTTCTTTTCAAATGATTTTATATCCATTTCCTTTATTTCAGAAATGAGTGGCTCTGGAGTTCCTATTAAGTGACCGTCATTGATTAATTTTACAAAGTCAGTAGTACACTCCAGTGAATTAATTTGTTCAAGAGAAACATTCAGCTGCTTCTGAATTTGAGAGGATAATTGTGGCATGACTGGGAAAATAAGCACAGACAAAAGTGCAGCAGTGTTAACACACAAATTAATGATAAGATGAGCCTTGACCTTATCCTCTTCAGTTCCTTTGACACGCTTCCATGGTGTATAGCTTTGCATAAGTTGATTTCCTAACCGAGAAACAGTGAGGAAACTACTCACTGCATCCCTTTCTCTCGCTTTTTCCATAAAATCCACATACACTTGGATTTGATTGGATACGTCCTTAATGTACGTCACAAGCTCAGGGTCGCTCGTGAGATCATTTTCTGATATAGAAGAAACAACACCTCCAAAGTATTCTTTACAAAATTTGAGTGCTCGATTAACAAAATTCCCCAAATTGTTTAAGAGTTCTGTGTTGTTTTTGAGTAATAGGTCATTCCATTTAAAAGCAGAGTCCTGATTTTCAGGACGTGTATATGTGAGATAGAATCTCCAAATATCAGCAGAAATTCCAGTATCCTTGGCATCATTTCCAAAGACTCCTATTCCCCTGCTTTTGGAAAACTTTGTTTCCTCATAGTTCAGGTATTCCGTTGACATAATTTTGTTCACCTTGATCCATGAATCATCTGATCCCAAGAGAATGGAAGGGAATATGATGCTATGGAATAGAACGTTGTCTTTACCCATAAATTGGACCAACTCCACATTATCTGCGTCCTTCCACCATTTTTCCCAGCTCTCACTATAATTGGCTGTAATGCCGATATACCCAATAGGAGCATCAATCCACATGTAAAATACTTTATCCTCATAGCCTTTTAGAGGAACTGGAACACCCCACTTCAAGTCACGGGTAATACACCTTTAAAAAAAAGAGGACATGTTCATATTCAAAATGAAAATTTGAAGAATAAATAATACCTAGGCTGGAGGCCCAGTTTCATCCATGATTTCGCTATTACACGAGCATTATTTGTCCAATTGACAGAGCTTTTTTCTAGCCATTGACTAAGTTTATCTTCTAATTTGGGTAAATCTAAGAATAAGTGCTTCGTATTCTTCACGCGAGGAGCAGATTTACAGCTGGAACATTGAGGCTCAATCAGTTCTGTGCTATTAATTAGCTTTCCACATGCATCACACTGATCCCCTCTAGCTCCTTCCTTCTTACAGAAGGGACAAATACCCTCTACAAACCTATCAGCCAAGAATCTGGAACACGACTCGCACCACAATTGATCCATTGAATCTTCAAGCACATATCCCTTATTATAAAGTTTCCAAAATATATCTTGTGTCAATTGTTTATTTTTTTCGGAGGTTGTTCTACCAAAACGATCAAAGGAGATCTGAAACCATTCATAAATCCCTGAGTGCAATGCATGGTATTTATCACATATTTCACGAGGAGAAACACCCTCTGCCAACGCCTTGGTTTCCGTTGTTGTACCATGTTCATCCGTGCCACATATGAAGAGTGTATTATATCCTCTTAGGCGACAATACCTCACATATACATCTGCTGAGAGAACAGAGCCCGTAATATTTCCCAAATGAGGTACATTGTTCACGTAAGGTAGAGCAGACGTTACTAATATATTCCTTTCGCCTTTGACCGGTAAGATGGCCCCATCTTTTCGGGCACTCTTATCCTGTTTCTTCCTTCGACTAATTCCTCCTCTCCACTTCTTGGCCACCGTTTTCAACTCGGCAGGATTGATTTTGTCAATTCGCTCCGTGGCTTTGACTACGAACACAGGAAGGGATTGAAGGACTATGGATTGAACTTCAGAAAATCCAAGGCCTTCAAATTGAATGAGTTGAAGAGTTTTTTGAGTTCTCTTTGAGTAGAGAGACTCATGAAAAGATTTCAACTCTGGAAGTGCTCGAAAGGCTTCTAACGAGTGTGTTGGGTGTGTGAATAAGAAATACAAATTTCCCCACAATAGAAGATCCGTGAAGGAACTTTCTCTAGAAGAAAGTTTGGACTTAAGCAAAGACATGAGGGATGAGAGAGGAGATGAAGGCTTTTTCGATACATCCGCATAGAGGGTCCGAAGAATCGGAATGAATTCCTCATTTTCCCACTTGAAAAAAGAAGGCTCAGATGTTGTGAGGGAGGAGTGAGACTTTTCCATAAAGTAGAGGCAAGCCACTTTGTAGGAAGTGAACTTGAGTCTTCCCAGTAGAAGAGTTGCATCTGATTCAGAAGGAAGAAATTGAATGGAGGCATTGTTATCCTTCATACTGCTACTGTACTCTTGAACAAGGAGAGCCATTTTCAAGAGATTTAAATCCCCAGTCCTTCCAGATAACACGATATCCATAGTCATCTCCACACTGTACAATTGAGAAACCAAATCAATGAAAACGTGTAGTTGACGTAGAGTCAAATAAATAAATATTCAATGTAAATATATGTATTTAATAATATCCTCTAAAAAATTCCAAATAATTGCACAACAGCTAGCTGTATATATAATATATATATATACAGCTAGCTGCTTACTGCTATATATATAGCAGTAATAAAAACATGTGACTCATGTGACGTCACACTTATTTTATCTTCCGATTATGGCTTATATATATAATATATATATATATATATTGTATAGAAATTTCAAATTATCAGTGCCTTAGAGTTGAACACTAATTTATATTATATATGTAGTATTTATCGAATTTTTAGTGTATGAATATGAACATTTATTAATATTGGTTGAAAAAATCTGATTGATTTTGAGTCGCAGAGTACGCAATCTGGTGACGTAATATGACAAAATATATCTTAAGAACTTGGTTGTGAAAAAGGCTGTTAGTACTTATTAATGACTTAGATAATTTAAAAAAAGTTGATTGAAGCTGTAGATGGAGGGATAGAAATATATATAATATATCATTAATGATTTAATCAATTATAGTATTTAGTTTTAAAAAACATGCAAATAATATTAGTGTGGATATTTTGTAATTTGGATGACGTAATAAAGTAAGCGTATTTTTATTTATGAATAATTAAAAAGAGGCTTGTGACGTCATGGGGTGTAAATGTCATTTTTCCAATTAGTGTATAATTTCTGCCGGAATCGGAATTGAATAATATTTTTAATTGTATTTGATATTTTTGTCTTACATATATGTATATGAAATTGAGTAAATTATTTTCGTATATATGATTATGGAATGTTAATGCATGTGTTCATTTGAAATGATGTTTTGGAATGGATATAAGAGAGCTCCTTCAAAATAAGGCAAAATTTGGATCCATTTCAAAAGACTCGAAGGAATCCATATTCCAGACCATTGAGTACTTCCTGAACGACGATTCCCCTTACTCATCTGAGCCAAAAAGATCTGACCTCGTCTCAACATCTCAATTCCTCATTTCTCAAATTGGACTCCTTCACGACATTCTCCCAGAGCCAAAGCAGGCTCATCTCACCTGTGGAACCTGCAAAAAACATTTCTCGAATCCCATTTTACTCAAATTTCATATCAAATTCAAGCACCGACTTCGTCCTTTCTTTCTCTGTCTTCAATGTCCTGAAAAAACTCAGCGTTTCCTTTATCGCTCTGATCTGGTGGCTCATACCAGGATATTTCATCCCTCCAACGTCTTGGAGCCATCGTTCTCTTTGATCCAGAGAACTACCACCTGTCCCTTTTGTTCCCACTCAACCCTGTCCTTTTCCTCACTTTTCAAACACATTGCAGCCAATCACACTGGGCCAGAGACTTCTTGTCCCACTTGCAAGAGGCGGAATCGATATCTTTCCTTTGCAGCTTGGAAGTTTATTCGCTGTGTTTCACCTTGTAGTAAATGTGACATTGGATTTACATCCTTCTCTGAGCTCGAGTCCCATTTACTCAAATTTCATTTCAAACTCTCTGAAAGGTGCTGGGACTGTAAGAAAAATAAAAGACTCATTGGTCTTCAATTCAAGGATGGAGCCAAATGTGGGGATTGTAAGAGATTTTTTCATTTGAAACATATAAAGAGTCATACCTGTCTCACATCCCTCTCCCACAAAAGAACCGTATCAGCAAGTACCACCACTCAGAAAATCCCCAGTATACACTGCTCATCCGTTTTTGAATCTCAGAATTCCTATTCTACGCATTTAAAGACGAGTCACGGATTTGCTCAGCATATTTGCCACATTTGTGGTCTCTCCTACAATTCCAAGTATTCACTTGAAAGTCATATTCAATCTGTTCACGAAAAGGTGAGACCCTGGCGTTGTGTTACCTGTAGCAAGGAACTTGGGTGTAAAACTAGTCTTGAAAATCATATTAACTCTGTTCATTTGAAACTTAAAAAATATTCTTGTGAACTCTGTGGTCTGAAATTTGGAGTGAAACAAAGACTGACTCTTCATGTAAAAAGTGTGCATCTAAAGATCAAAGATCAGGTCTGTCCCTATTGTGATGTGGTTTACGCTCATCGAACCACACTTAAAGATCATATACTACGTACACACGAGGGACAACCCAGAGTGAAACGATTTATGTGTGACAAATGTCACAAGTCCTTTATTTCAAACTGTGCTCTTCAGGGACATATAAAGTTCGTTCATTTCGGAATTAGAGAATTTCCTTGTCGACTATGTGGGAAAGCATTTGGAACCACAAACATGCGTCGCAAACATGAAAGACTAACGCATAATCCAAATATCAAGCATAGAAACCCTAATGCTAATTTTGATATCCCATGTGATATTTGTCATAAAATGTTTGGACGAAAAGGAACTATGGAAAGACATAAATTACTCGTTCATGAAGAGAGGAGGGACTTTAAGTGTAGCCTTTGTCATCGATCTTTTCAACAGCGCTGCGATTTAACGAAACATAATAGCAAATACCATTCTTCTAATTCGATATAAAAAAATGTCTTTGGCAGATTCTATGAATGAATTGTTTTCTCTCTTGGCAAAAAAATATGCCAATCAAGATCATTCCAAAAAAATCTCAAAGCAAATGCACTTACTCTGGACACGTCGTTCTAAGAGTATTTGTAAGAAGGACTTGAAGTACCTGTTAGAGGTTCTTATCAATGAGTATTTGGCATGTCATGGCTATGTGTCTCCTAAGCTTGCCATAATTAATCAAGAATCTAGTGAAGTAATTGAATTGACTATTAATGACCCAATGTTTAATAAGGAATCCGAGTCACATGTAGATAAGAGTAGTCCTGTTGATTTGGTTAATGAGGAGAAGCCTTCCTCAACGGGACAGACTGATGAGGATCAGTCCTATATCATCGAAGAAAAAGAAGGCCGAACCGTTTACAAATGCATTTATTGTAATGATACGTCATATCGAAAGTTGATGAGTCTTACTCGACACTACACCAATTGCCACTCAGCAGGCAGTTCTGTCTTTTCTTGTGTCATTTGTTCCAAAATATTTTCGAAGCAAAGAAATTTGAACAATCATGTCAGGCGTTGTCACGACAAGACCAAGGAATTCAAATGCGCAAAGTGTCCCTTTATTTTTCACAACAAGTCCTACCTCAAGAAACATATGTCCATCCATGAAGAACCCTCAATCATATGTAGTATATGTGGACGGGGCTTCAAGACTCAAAGTCAGTACAACTCTCATGTTAGCTATGCACATGATACCAACAAAAATTTTGTTTGCGAGATTTGTGGTAAGGGATTTAATCATAAAACAAAGCTGAATCTTCACGTGAAAAATAATCATGTTCACTCGGATATCAACTGCGAAATATGTGGGAAAATAATCTCTAAAAGATATAGAATCAAGCATCTTCGAGTTGTACATCCGGATGTTAAACCTGAGGTTCATTTTGACTGTGCTATATGTAATAAGTGGTTTCCTACTCAGTTCGCTTTAAATGAACATAAACTATCACATCTTAAAACCAAAGACACTCAGTGCCATATTTGCCTCCAGTACTTTACTAGACTCTGCATCAAGTCCCACATAAAGAAAGTGCATGAAAGAATCAAGCCCAAAGTACGATCTGAGTCAGAAAAGAAGTTTCAATGTGATTTATGCCTCAAATTCTTTGTTCGAAAATGTGTCATGGAGAGACATAAATTATTCGTTCACGAACAGAGGAGGGATTTCAAATGTGCAGAGTGTGGTAAAGCCTATCAACAGCAATATGACTTGAACAATCATCACAAAAGTCATGAAAGAGATATTCAAATGATGGAACTTGATCTCATATAGATATATGTAGATTAATTATATGAGTCTCATTAAATATTACGTCGTGATGCACTCCTTCTCTTGCTCTTGATTAGGGACTGAGATAGGAAAAAATGATTTTTTTTTATAATAAAGAAGTTGATGGAACTGGGTTTTTTTTTTTTTTTCAAATACATTTAATTACTAATTACTCTATTTATCTCTCAAATGTTTGTGTATTTTAGTCATGTTTTATTTGTATATTTTCAGTATGCCTATGTACGAGGGTCTTGGCCTTTTATCCGAGAAACACGCTGTAGTTTTGGACATCGGATCTGCTTATACTAAATTGGGATATGCTGGAGAGTATCAACCAAGGAAAATCATTCCCAGTCCAAAGAATCTTTTTAAGGGAAATAAAATTTCGGATGATGAACTCTACGATGAATTTGTGTCCTTCATTCATTCCCTCTACTTTGAGCATTTACTCATTAATCCCAAGGATCGTCGTGTTGTCATTGTGGAGTCTGTTATTGGATATGCTCGTTTTAGAAACATTCTTGCTCGAGTGCTCTTTAAGCATTTTGAAGTCTTATCCATTCTATTTGCTCCTTCACATCTCATGCCTTTGTTTCTTCTGGGAGTCAGGAGTGGACTTGTTTTGGACGTAGGATACTCAGAAGCAGAACTTATTCCAGTATACGAGGGTGTTCCCGTCTTGAAAGCTTGGCAGGCTCTACCCTTGGCCTCAGAAGCAGTTCAAAAATCTCTAATTAATGCCTTAGATGATCAAGATGATGATATTTCATCATGGGTGATTGAAGATATCGCCGTTCGTTTCTGTTTTGTTGCAAACTATAAACGTGGTCAAGAGATACAAAATGTAGGATATTTTTAGTCATTTACAAAGTATTGTACATTAATTTTTATATACTTTTTTCATAGGCTAAATTTGAAGGAAAGTCCTTCGAAAAATCTATTGCATCCGATTTAACTTATCCTATAAAAGGAAACAAAGTCATTCAAGTCAGTGGGGATGTAAGGGAATCTGTCTGTGAGGTTTTATTCGAACAGGTAACTAAATCATTTATCACATTATCTCAAATGTACTTACATTTTAATGCACAAATATAGGACAATGACCGATTAAGTATTTCCACCATGGTTTTGGATGCTATTGCCTCTTGTTCCATAGATACCAGAAGACTTTTAGCAGAGAACATTGTGTTTATTGGAGGATGTACTCAAATCCCTGGATTCAAGTCACGGGTCATAAAAGAAATAAAATATTTATGTGAAACGGAGCCTCATTACAGTAAATTGAAAATCAAGGATCATTTCAAAGTACATGTGACTCCAGGGGGTGCTAATTGTGCTGCTTGGTTGGGTGCATCCATATTCGGTGCAACAGACGAAGTTGCAACAAGGTCTCTTTCAAGGGATGCTTACTTGAAGGAACAAATCATACCTGACTGGGCTAATTTAAAATTTAATCTGCCAGAATCAATTAAATAATAGGAATTTTGGGAAAAGAATATTTAAAAAAATTGCACATTTGTAAGAGATGAGACACAAGTTATTCGTTATGCTTTTATAATTAACTGTATTAATAAAGGAAATAATATATTTATATTAATCGATTAAAACTCTATTGGTCATAAGTAACATTGAAATTATGAATATCATGGTTCCTAATTAATTACATAGAAGAAAATGAAGCTATCATTTCGTGAAGCTTTTTAGACAGAAAAGCTCATTATCAATTTTAACCTCTTCGTAGGTATGCGGTTCTTGAGATTTCTCCATTATAAATGACTGAACTATGATTCTGTTGATTTCAGTTTCTTTTGTAGACTTCTTGATCAGCTTGGGCGGATTAGTAAATTCAACCTCAACTCCATCGGGCACTTTCTCAATATAAAAAAAAATTATTTATTCGACAACGGTTCAAAAAGAATTATACAATTTTAACCTCCTAGATTGGCCAAAATGATATTTTCTTATTAAGAGAAGTGTCATTTTATTTACTATTAAACTAGTATAATGAAACACTCCATTTGCATAAAACTTGTTTAAAAAAGTCTTAAAAACTGAAGGGACCAAGCCCCACTAATATTAGCGGCCCTGATAAATTAATAATACCTAGGAAAAGAAAAATTATGCATAATACTCACCTGTAACATTGATATTTCATAATATAGTATCTACTACAAGGATGAATAAATTAGATCCAAGAGGTTAATGTCAGAGGTCAAAATAAAGGAGTACCCTTCAACCAAAGGGAAATGTAGAAAAAAATTTCTTTTTTATATATATATATATATATTCAATCTTCTTCCTATTCAAAGCCATGAAACAAATTAGCAAAACACACCTTGTCTTTGTTACTTAATTTTCACCACAAGATGTCACCTTTGCAATGCAAATATACTTTTATATATGTTACAAATATATACATACATATAATATGTATGTATATATTTGTCTTCCCTTTGCATATATAGTTTACCTTTTTTAATTGAAGCAACAAGATAAACTTATAGAGGTTGCGTAATTAGTTATGAAGCAACTTAGTGCCCTTTCCCCTAGCGAACAAAAAAAGTCAACTCTAGGACAATTGAATTAGTACAAAAATTGAGCACCTGAACGTTGTTTCGCCCTTTTGTTCGATAGCTTTGTTCCTATCCCAAATACTGTTTCTGTTTTAATGAATATTACCTCGTTGCTGTCAGTATGATATAGTCTGATATATAAACAAATTTTGGATGTAAAATTACTCTTAACTGTAGAAGTTCTTGAGTGTGTACCTTACGCAAAATACTTTCTACCCTAGGTTATAATACCATATGGTCAAAATACATGGATAAAGTATGAGAATGAATTGACTTTTATTAGATAGTCACATGCAGGAACATTACAAAACTTTATTCATCATAATAGGAACTAAAATATAACCATCAAGATATATTTATATATACCTAAGTTCAATGCCGTTCATATTATAAACACATGCCCATAGCATAGTCACTCATAAAAACAGAATTAAAGACTTCAGCAACAGAGACACAAATGGATGTATCAATGCTTTATTTTTATTCGAAGGAATCTTGCATAACATCTATCTGATACCTAGGTAAATTTGTGTACATGTAATTTAATGGATAGGTATAGAATGGTATTCACATATAGAGTCCTAAATAATATGTAGAGACAAATTAAAAATCTCCGAATATACCACGAAACCTCAATCATAAAATGAAATGACCAAACATAATATTAAGTAGTATTACTTTTATTAATCTATAAATGTTCTAGGTATTTTAATAACTTATGATTTGAAGGTACAATTTGATTAAATTTTTGGCCTGGATGTTCATCATATATTTAAGGAGAGTTAGGATCGGAGGATGGAGCGTTAGAGGGTTTGAAGGAGGACTTGACGTTTATTTTTGACTCAAAAACTTGAGGAGAGCAGCCTCCATTTCTCTATAAATTATTGATACAGAAGCATCATAATTAATTAATGCAATGTTGTCTGATTTGTTATATTATATTAAATGAACACTTACCACTGCATTCAATACACATTGACGAGTACTTGGAGTAGCACATGAGAAGTATGACCACTTTTTTCCAGGGAATCGTTTTGAAGGACGAGCATCTGGACAATCTCCATTACGAGCGGCTTCATCTGTAATATAGCACCATTGTCCTCCATTAAAGGTCCTAAAAACGATAAATAAAACAATATAATGATTAATTAATACAAGATATTAAAAGTTATATGAAGATCCTCACGTTCTGCAGTTTCCGTTCACCCGGTTATTTTTATCCCTAAAAGTAAGACTGGAGCATTGACAAAAGCAGTCTCGAACATTATTTTCAGCTGCTGCTGCCTTGAGAATCACTTGAGCCTCGGAGGAGTTGATATAAATAGCACAAATAAGTAGGAATGAGAGGGTAAGGCTTTTCATCATATTGAGTTTGTATCCTTGAGGGGGATGAAAAGAACTGAATACTGATTCCTTGGATTTGAATCTTTTTAAAGGAATCAACTCCATGTGCTATTGTATGGGATTTCCCTCTCCTCCCCTGCTCATTCTATGTACGGACATAACTCGTCTCAGATTATATTATTTATAATCCTTGAAGAAAGGAGCAGGTAAAACCAAAAGTACAATATATAGTTGCAAAACTGGGAAGGGAATTCCAAAATGTATTGGAAATCAGAATGGATTGGGATTTTACGTTTGTCATTTTTTCTTCCTCCTCTCATAATATATCAATCATATGATGAGATTGAACAATATCTCTATGGAATTTATTCATTCAACAATAATTGTTACGCAATTAATCTCCATGGATGATTTATACAGAGAAATTGAATTATATACCCATGCAAATTATTCTTTGTAAACAGATTTCTAATATTATATCATCTCTTAACTTCACTATGCCACTCAACTGTCCTCATTTTTTCCTTTCCTCATAAACTAGTTACTATTATGATACATTTATAAAGCTTAGATTAAATTGAGTTATTTTAATTATAATATGCACATTTTTTCATATTAGTTACACACAAGACTCAATGATGATAAAATGTTTATAACGGTACAAAATACTATTATCTCTCCCTGGATGCTGAGCTAGTTTTGTTTAAATGTAGTTAGTATATAAATTGTAGTAACTAGTAAAACTATGTGGCCAAGGTACAAATGATTCACTCCATCACTGGATTTCATTTTTTGACGAAAAATCAATGACTCTTCCATAAATCAAAATTATTTGTGTCATTTTTTTTAAAAAAAAGAAGAGAAACTTCTCATAAATCACAATTCCTGAATGAACTTCATAATTATAGGAGGGAGTTTTATTATAAATGAATCTCACTTCTTCTTTTTTATAACACTCATCCATATAACTTTCAATTAGTTATCATAAGTTATAACTTTATGGGCATTACTACGTATATTGTGATGCGCCAACTAGACAAAGGCAATATTGACCAAAGATCAAGAAAATGAGGAATTCCTAATTAATTATTAATAAAACATATCTAATAGATACTACAATGGACAAAAAATATCAGGAATCAAAAAATCTTATGATCTTTCATCATAATTATTTTCATCCCCCTCTAATGTAGTCCCTTTTCATTAAGTCAATAATTACAGAACAATAACTGCAGAGTTTAGATATGGCATTAAATTTGAAATCGGTTCTTGAGTATTAGGTTATGTATCTTGAGAAATAAACCTCGTATTCTCAAAATTTCAAAAGAACACAGTCTGGAATATTCATTGTAACTTTTTTGGTTTCAACAACATTTCTCCTAATTGTATTTTAGTCATAATCTTTCAGACATTTTAAAAAAACGAAAAATTCGATTTTACGCGTATCTCAAACACAAATAAATATTTTGACGTCTAATTTGGCACAGATTTTAGTGACAGGTGTGCAAACTTAGCTTCAAACCAAAAACCTTTATCCCTATCGGAATCCCCTCAAAAAATTAAATTCAAATTTCCCGATATTTTTTGCTCATGGTAGTATAATATTTCGCTCAAGTATGGACTTCATCAAAGAGATAAGGCTTCATATTCAATTTTTTTTTGCGATGAATTGAGAAACCAGGAATGTTTTGCTATACGTTATAGTTATATTTTTTAACCACAGTTCCTTAGAATACTACTATGATGACGTCGTGAGAAACTGTCTGGTGTGCCGTGAAAAAATGTGAGAAGAGATAAAAATTGAGAAATAAAGAGACTAAAAAGTTATCATAATTATTCGGTTAATTTTTATATATAAATATATCTCCTCTCAACGATCATTCTCATCGAGTTTTAGGACAATAATATGGTATGTATAATGTGTAGAAATTACAACTCGTACAAACAAGTTGCGTGAATAATGTTTGAGATTAAGAATTTCCTGTTCTTGTGATGAAATAATTCAATGACTTAAGTTTCATCAAATATTATACATATATGTAAGTTAACAGAGTAATTTATTACTTTTATAGAAATTAAATATCATTAATTATTATATGTACATATATTAAACAACTCAAGGGTTCAGAGTACTAGGCTCAGCTTGTAGTTTATTTTCATTTGTTGCAACTCGTGCTATGTAAACTACAACATATGAACATACATTGTACAAGATATATTTTGTCTCACTTATAATAATATAACAATCCCAAAAAAATGTACTTCCTTTAATATCCTGACAGCACTTCTATATGTCAAACGTACATTGGAATCATTTTTTCTTTAGACTGTGGTCTTAATGTGTAATTTGCAACACTTACACTGAATGGTTAACCGATTAAATAGAAATGGAAGACTATAATCAATATGACTTTAAGAATGGAAATATAATCCACTCATTTTGGTGATGAATGCTTGCATTTGTGTTGAACAACCTTCAATATGTAATTATAATAATATATGTATATAATTTCAGGAGGGACAACATAAAAAGTTATGTCTGATTTGAAATCCCCTAGTCAACATTTTATCATCACTAAGGGACTTCTTTTTTGCAATTTTTATAACGAGTTAAAGGGAATAAGTCGTTATGATTAAAGCATGTTATAAAGGGAAAATATGCTAATTAATTATATGATCAACAATACTTTTATTTCTGTACAATTTGAAAGAAATAAACTTTTAAGCAAATGAAGAGTCTGAATAAAACACGAGTCACAAATATACATTAACTATCTACGATGAGTTTTAATATATATGCATATATATATATATTGATTCGTAGATACAATGATATAAATCAAAGGCAGGCAAAATATAGAATATTTTGTCTGAGATATTAATGTCTTTTGATAACAATTTGATAAGAGTTGATATTCACATTTCTATTGTTAGTTTCTTTCTTTTTCTTTGATAGTAGTGAAACCTCAAGATGATTACAAATTTCATATCACAGAACAAGACGGTTCCTGAATAAGAAGTGAGTATAATAATAATAAACAATGTCATAAAGAAAAAAAAATATCGATCGAAAAATAAATTAAATGATATAAATAATGGCAATAATAATAATAATAATAATATTAATAAATAATGTCAATAATAATAATAATTAATGAATTTTCTTTGAACTGAGTACTTAACAAAGATTCGAATAAGTAAAAGCAATCCATTTTCAGTCATCATTAAATGTAACAGGTAATATTGATAATAATCATTAACAAAGAAACAAAATTTAAAAAGTCAAGTCCCTATGATGATTCAGAATCACAGAATCCTCGGAAGTCGACTATCCTATATTTTTCTTTTGTTTTAAATTCGGGATACAACCCCACACGGCGACTCCTTAGGTTTTTACCCTTGTTGAATCCATCCCAATGATTCCCAGCAACCCCTATCACATCCCCCACTTTGAGTTCAATTTCATCCCTTGTTTTGGGCTCATGAGAAAGTATCACTTCTTGCTGATGCTCATCCTGGCCTCCAAAATACCAAATGTCATCTAAGGATTTAAATCGATCATGTCCATCAGGGAATCGATTCTGGAGGATTTCATAGGCGATACGACACACCTGCGAGGAAAAGGTACACACCAAATAGTCGGCCTTGGACAGTAAATGAATGTCAGTTATAACTCCTTTGAGAGAGTCGGATGAGTATCTTGAAGAGACTGCAGCACTTCGAGCCACAGTTGCATCTCCATAAAATGAGTAATGAGGAAACTTTTTGCGGCATTCAACAAGAACTCTTGGATCGTCAGACGCAACATAGACACGACGCTCGACATTTAAACCCAATGAGACATCCAAATATTTGAATCTATCTTCAACATATTCCATATATTCCTCCACAGGGTGAAACGCAGCTTCAGTTCCTACTTTATCAGTTCGACGAACATGGATACCCACATAAGGAGAATGGTCACGTGGTAGTTTGTCCTCTTCTGTAGAATTGAGAAGGACTTGGAGATCTTTTTGAGGTCTAAGAATGTAGCGTAATACCTCAGACACCCACCAAACAATTGGATCACCATGAAGTCGAATAATTCTAGGAGCGATTTCCTTGGGAATACTTGGAGGGAGATGCTTTGGACGAGGATTCACGGAGTCAACAATGGGAATATCTACATTGACTGTGTTTTCTTTCCCAGGCCAAGAGGACCTGGATAGGGGTAACTCTCCTTGGAGGGTCTCAGGTATTCTTTGACACGTTTCACTTAAAGGTTTAAACACATTTTCAAACCCAGCTCTGTTGTATCTCCAGCCTTTGGATTTGAGAACCAGAGTCCTTCCAGCACCAATAGCAGACACAAAACAATAGACGGCATGATGGATCTGACATCCATATCCACAGCCTTTATTTAGGTTACACAAAAGTTTTCTTGCATTTTTACAGTCTGTTGGATTTTGTAAGGCCGTCAAACGGGATTGAACAAGTTGAGAGAGATCCTTGGACTCCTGGAGTCGCCAAGCAGCATGACCATCTACTTCAGCCAATGTATCCATGTCAATGAGCACTGCATTATAAAATGAAAGCAAAAGTTCCCGAGTTTCCTTAAGTTTTGAGCTCAAGTCCTCATTTTCTGACTTTAAACGACGCTCAAAAATCTTGAGCTTAACAGATATAAAATTCCACATCTCTCTCACATCACGTTTAATGCGACGCCTCGTGCTTTCATATGCTGTACTTGGACCATTCAGAGTCCCTGATGAAGAATCATGAGAGTCATTCTCTTTTTCATTTTTGTCACCATGTAATCTGTCCCCACCCTCATTGATTTGATAGTCTTTAACAATGTTTGTAAGACGAATATTATCATCCGTAAGTCTTTCAACCTCCTTTTGTGCCTCCTTCAACTGTTTAAGAAGATCCTCTGAAAACTCAGAGCTTTCAGACTGAATAGAAGTCTTGGAGGACCACATAAAGTTGATCATAAGCCATATCCAGAGTATTATAAACACTAAAAAGAAATGTATGGATTTGCACCTCATTTCGATCTGAAATTCACAAAAAAAATTATATTAAAAATATATTTAAAATCTTACTTAAACACATTATTCTAACGAAGTAAGTTTCATTCTCTCACCATCATTGAGAGAGAGGGGGGTAGGGGGAATGTCTCTACAGGAGAGTCATTCCTGCTCAATACCTTGTGTGTTTGTGCAAAAAAATGAGTTGCAATTACTTGAATAGATAATAAAAGGGTAATAGATTCCCTTATAGATTACCTTAGAACGGATCGATTAAATATTATGAACATTAAAAATATCAAATTTCATCCATCCATGAAACACGTGAAAAATCATATATAAGAGATAACAGATATAGATAGGAAATGCCATTTTTATTCGTCTTAGTTACCTTTTTTTAAAAAGTCATATATATATATATATGTATATTAATATAGTACGAAAATGAATGTAGAAAATGTATTTGCTAAGAAGGAGGAATCCGACTACTGATATTAATATCTAATGATAGTATTAATATAGTAATCCGGAGAATGAATCTTTAGGACTGATGATGATGAATACTGGCTATCTTTCTCTCCAAACTAGCAATGTCTTTCCGAAGAGTGGATTTGAGGACCTGAGCTGAGCTATTGGTTTTAAAATACACAAAGGAGGATCCGGGTGAAGAAGACTCATAGAGAGACCGATTGGATTTGACGGAATCTAGCTCCGAGGAAAGAACACGGGACGTATTGAGTTTGCTTTGAAGTAAATCCTTGTTCTCCTCCGGACTCCAAAACACACTCCGATAGTGCTCACTCGAACTCATTCTTTCGGAATCAAATCAATCAATCAATCAATGGACAATGGTGTAGTCGGTTGAGACTTCTCAAAAGTACCTCCTCCCTGCACTAAGTTTTATATCTTTTTTGTGAGTCAAACTAATGAGAAAGTATTTCCTCAAGTCATGAGACTCCCCTTACTGACTTAGTACTTATTTAGAGTATGAGTTCATCATTCATCATCATCATAGTCCCTTCAAGTTCAAAAAGAGTTGAGGAGCGGAGAGTAGAGGTAGCGTTTGATTGACTTCTCCGCTAGCTCCGTTGAAGATTACTGCTATGACGACGACCACAACAGCACAAACTCTACAACTTCACTCTAGTAACTACTACTACAGAGCGTATGTATTTTTTTAATAGATATATATTTTATACAAGCCCAATGAAAAGAAACATAATAATAGTGATAGATGGTTTTAGATGCTTCACATCCCATCAACAGAAGTCAATAATAATAAACTACCTACTCTTCTCACTTCAGCTTCCTTAACTCTGTATGTCTCTTCTTCCTCCCCCTTCCTCAACACCATTGAACATCACTCCACCACTACAGTTTTACTCAAGAGTAGCTTCCTCCTCTCTCTCTCTCTCTCTCTCTTTCCTTTTCTTCAACATACATTCCTTGAAGGAACTTCACCCTCTTCCCCCAGATAGAGAGTACTAACAACTGTGGTGGCCTTTCCATAATATATATATATATATATATATACATGTATATATATTCAGCACTAGCAAACCACTTGAAAGACAAATCACAACCATGTTTCATAATTCCTCCACGTCAATACAAGCATAGCAGATAAAGCAAACAGCGCAACCACCACGCAGCAATTATTGTCAATGTAGGCACACATTAAAATAATATTTATACAAGAATATGTGTGAGGAAGTCACATCACAATAATTAATTAATGCATGTATGATAATTTATTACCATCATCATTATTCATTATATAAAAAAGACAAAAATGAAATGTTTTTGATTTTCAAAGTAAGGAATACGGGGGACGCAGAGTAACAAACTGAATAAGTAAAATACTAATAATAATTAATAATTATTGATAATAAAAATTAAACAAATTAAAACGATCAGGACTGAGAAACAGGGATATCCTTGGTTGCTTCATGAACAATCCTTAACAAATCCTCCAATTTACGAATATCCACACTTCCCTGAAGTCCAAATCCCTCTTGAACACTCTGATTGAAATATTCAACGTCAACTTTGATTTGAAGTCTGATTTTGTCATTATCGGATATTCCAATCTTTTCATCTGCACTAAAGGATGAGCTCCCAGACAATGATGAAGCATCTGATTTTTCCCTGATTCTTCTAAGCCTCTTAAGAGACTCTTCCATTTTAAGAACGGCTTCTAAGACTTCAGAAACTTTAACATAATAGTCCTCAGATATTCGAGAAAGGATTTTGATTAACCATTCTGACTCTGAGGCACCATCAACCTTGAATTTTCTGACTGGATCTAAGACTTTATTTACATAGGCACAATGCTTCAAGGGTACCTCCTTATTTGTTCGTCTGTAGAGCCTTGGGATTTCAGAGACTTGTTTAAGAGACTCTAGACTCTTGAAAGTAACTTTATTAATCGCCAAGTTTGAGAGGTCATCCAATTGAAGCCTCAAACTACCCAAGGACTCATTGACAGATTCTAAAAGGCGTGCTCTTAGACGCTCATCTTGTACGCTTTCCTTTAGAGCAGGGAAGATATACGGATTATAGACATGAGACTCAAAATGAAGAGTCATATGTCTTATATCATACCAAAGATGAATAAGGGTCTTAAGAGATAATTCACTTTGTTGATGCTCCTCTTCCTCAATCATAATGGGTTTGAGGATATCCCTCAATGCAGTCCCGCATCGAGATAAGATTTGAAGACTCAATTTCCAAGAGCGGTGAAGTAAGGCATCTATATAAACATTTGGGTCCCAAACTTTTATGAGTGATTTTGTAACAACATTAAAGACCTCTAGGTGATAGTCGCTACTTGTATCACTAGTTGCCTCAAAGAAATCCGTGAGAGCCTTTTCCAATGGAAGAGCAATCTCTTGAAATCGAATTTGAAAGTAAACAGGGAGATTCCAACGCCCAATAAATGTGGAATAAGAAGAGCATGATCGAAACTTTGAAACTTGTTCTGGATCGTTGAGTTCCTTTTCGAATTCTTTTATAAATTCAATTGAGAGACGATAATGGGTCAAAAAAGCCTCGGGATTCCCTGCTGCAAAAACAAAGGACATGTTGTCCTCCATTTTGTCAACAAAATCCTCCCAAAGAGAATGGATTAAAAAGCTATAGCCACGAATAACGACAGGCTTATTCGACCGAGATGTTGTAAGACTTAGTAATGACTCCAGTGTCTCTGGAATGATACTCAACACATTAGCATAGACTCCCTTGAGTCCTAAAGGTTCGTCATTGAATGCATCCTCATGTAGAACTTCTTCCAAGCGAGGTGAAATTATCTTGTTCTTAACAAGAATCTCGGCTTCTTGAATTGACTCAATTGTGCCATAAATTCGAAGACACCTCTTGAGTGACTCTTCTTCATTTTGCTTGAGTGATGCTATGAACCTCGACTCAAGAGACTCCTTGAGACGTTCCCCAACGGCTTGAAGCCGAGGTGTGAGCTCCAATGAGACAAATTCGTCATCATGGCATTTTGAAATACGAAAATGAAGATGACTGATGTCTCTAGCAAGGCGTTCCTCTGCATCACCGCTAAGGGGAGTTCCAGAGCTTAAAATGAGCTCAAGCTTAGAGAGAGCGTTCAAAATCCTTTCCGAGTTCCGAAGACCCGATTTGCGAGCTCTTATTTCCTCTTTTCTTTTGAGAGCTTGCATGACGGACTCTCGAGCCTCAAAGAGAGATTGAAGAAGGTTTTGAAGCTTGTTTGAAAGCGTACTAAGGGGTTCCGAAAGTCCAGAGAGCTTCGACTCAAGTCCAACGAGATTAGAGCTCAACTCCAAAAAGTCCGAGTAGTCTTCATCAATGAGTCGAAGAACTGCAGACCGAAGGATCTTGAGATACAACCCAAGATCCTGTCGCAGGCGCTCTAAATTAGGTTGCCGTGTGAGGATGGCATCTGGACTAAAATCGATTCCTAAAAAATCCTCGCGGGTTAGGCAGGAATCAGGTGGAGCAAGTGGAACGACTTCATTCATTTTGTTGCTTGAATGAGGTCGAGGAATTTCACTAATTAGTTTTAATTAATAATTATTTATCCTTGGAAGTGAAGATCAATTGAATAACTAAATGGACGAGTGGGAAGGCAGCCATTCCAAGCAAGAGTTTTGTCATAGGAGAAATCATTGCAATAAAAAACTTATTAATTCTTTGAGATAGAACGAGCTGCGAGAAATGTGAGTACGTGCAACAAACTCCAGAATATGTGGTACTTTGAAGGAAAAAAAAATGACAACTCTCAGTTTATTAGCTATTAGCTGCAAAATCCTCTTTTTTTTCCTCCCTTTATTTTGAAGCCAGATGGCGTTTCTCTCAGATAGAATCAGATATATCGCCAATTCGATTCCCTCGCTCCAGCCGCCTAAAGACACGTCACGGTTCTGTTCAAAGTTTTTAATGTCCATTTTTCAATTGATTATATAATAATTTATATTATTTATTTAATTGAGAGGGATTGGAATTAATTTATGAATAGCTTCATGAACATTTCCCTACAGGTTGTTGGCTGCAAAGTAATTCCTGACTCAACTCAAGCCATAAGGACTCCCTTTATCTACCCCTCCTCCTCAATATAAGATCTAAAATACAATGGAGTCCAATGAAACATTTATTAACCATAGCTATAAGTACTTTCATCAAACAAATTTAATAGACTGAGATATTGAATGAGGATTAACACTCATGATCTTGAATTTTGTTAAAAATACATGTGTAATTAATAGATATAATTATAGCTGGCTTTTTCGTCTCGAATGAAAAATATATAGGTCTTAATGAGATAGGTTTTTATTGGGTGAAAAAAGAGGCTCAGCATATAGTCTATTTTATGAAAAAATGACAATAGTATAATTAATTGGTGTTTTATTATATAATTCAGAAAACCAGTGTTGGTTCCATGATTTCGATGTTACTAATAAATATATGAATAGATTTATTTATTTTTAGCTTAATTGCCTATATTATAATGATAATATTGTAAAGTAGTATTCCAAAGTTTGTCAAAATCAGAAATTCCAAATATAATTATTTCAGACGTTCATGGCTTAATACTAATAAATAATTGATGCTATCCGTCTTTTCTCCCCCTGAGATAAGTATTAAAGGAATAATGACTATTGACCCTTAATCTCATGGATGATTGAATAAGGAATAATGTAAATGAATGATGTAGCTAGTGTAGTAAGATGTATAAATTATACTGTATAATAGATAGAAGAGGAATAGAATAAAGGGAGTTTTGTGGAAAGACGAGGTTTGTAATTGTTGCGTGCTCCTCGCTGTTCATGTGTTTTTATATTCTATATAATATTTCGTGTGTACCCTATCTAGTTGTATATATATATATATATATATATATATTATTTTAATGCCATTGGAGAGAATATAGCTAGCCCAATAACAAGTGTGAGAATGCAGAGGAATAGCGGCCGATCCACTTAGATGGAGTTATCCCCTAGGTCGTGAATTAAATATGAGTGAAAAAAGAAGTCGGAGTTATCAGAAACAAAGATATCGACGTCGATTGGAGGATAATGCGAGAGACAAAGAAGAGGCTCTCAAGCCCACCACCATCCTTGCTAAGCCCAAAGCTCATTCCGAGGAGCATAACCCAGAGTTTCCTACACTTTTACAGGCAAATGCAGCAAGTGTTAAGAAATCCAATGTTCAGGAACCGAGTCCTAATCCTCAACCCACTCTAGCAACAGAGTCTCCGAAACGTGAAGAGGTAGTTTCACACTTTCACTGTCTTCACCTAATAAAGGATGAATTTCTATTCTTCATTTAATTTCATTTTCTAGACATCGCAACCCGAGAAAAAGAAAGATCCATTGGAGGCCTTAGAATTTCTACCTTGTCCTGAGAGTCGTTGTCGATTATTGGATGCTAAAGTGGGATTTCATGAGAGTGGAGGCTTATTGGACTATTTATCGGATTCAAATACAGAGTTCCTTGTTGTAGGAGTGATTGGCTCAAAAGGAGCAGGGAAGTCCTCTCTTCTCAATGGAATCATTGGCTCCTATGTGTTTCGAGAGAGCGATTATTACGTTGAATTAAATGGAGATGACTGTACACAAGGCATAGACGCATGGATCAATCAAGATCGAGTTATCTTCCTGGACGCACAGCCCACACTAAACGGATCCTTCATCAAGGATCGACTTAATTCGAGTAATCAAGGGAAATACTTTTCTCTTTTAAATTGTTATTTAAAGAAAGAGAGCTGGGGAGAGGAAGAGTCTCTACTCATGACTCTCTTCCTCATGAACATTTGCCATTGCCTTATTTTCGTGCAGGACTATATTTTAGATCCAGAGGTTCTGCATTTCCTTCAACTTGCTGAAATGCTCAAGCCTGCCTCTCCGACCTTTGACTCTGACTCGAATAAAATTGAGTACTATCCTAATCTTATCCTCGTTCATAATAAACTAAGGACTGCAGAAGCGACCCCCAGATTTTTTCGCACACTCTCTGAGTTTTATGACTCAGTGTTTGCTCAAAGTTCCTTCAATGTCTATGGAGGAATTAACGCGTCATTACATTCAAACTTTCTTATGGAGAAACCTATAGATAACTCTGGTGATAGTAATAACCATGACGATCAGGAGGAGGAAGAAGAGGACGCCTATGAAGAGTTTTCAATGCCACCTGATCTCCTAAAACAAAAGAAGGACAAACCCCCCAATCCACCTCTTATCAACCTCTATGCCTTAACAGATAAAAACAACGACAAAGAAAATTTCAAGGAACTAATGGATTTCTTTGGTCGACTCATTCTTTCCCATAGACCCAAACCCCTCACAACTAAAACCCTCACGGAGAAAAGCTGGTTTAGTTTTGCTGTCCAGGCTTGGCACAATGCGTGTACATGTATCACTTCCTTTAATTACCTCAGAGGACCTCCCGGAAAATATAGCAATAGAAGAGGAGAGTCATATGAATTAGTGGATTTCAGCTCAATGGCACACGTTCCAAAGACTTCAAAGCATTCCTTTTCCAGCAGTACAAACAAATAGATATATATATATTATATACTTATATATCCGTTGAAAGGACTTGGATAAATTATTGTTATATTGAAGGAGATGAGTCTTTGCATCTGAATCATATCTAGGGATAATAATAAAGTAACTCACAAAATCATTGGTTTTTTTGTCTTATTCTACCTTTTGGATTTGTATTTGTATTACTATGCATATTACTGGGGAAGTTCATTTCATTCTACTCTCGTGGGCTGAATGATGCATCAAATAAGGGACTTTCAAATATGAACATACATCCAGTATGTTATAGACTATAGTATCTAGCCCTATGAACAACATAATAGGATATACGCATGAATTCATTATTTATATTGTTTAATATTCTACACATCATTGTGGAATAATCAAGTCAACAGGGTTGATAATGTTTTTTAAGCTTAAAGTTGAACTCATCTCTTGACTTCCGCATATAACTTATGACTGAGTGACATATCACTCCACAAAAAGTGCCTTGCAATCTTTGACCTGTAAAAAAAAAACAAAAAACGTATTGTAAAAGAAAAGTTTTGAGACTCTGGACGGAGTAAACAATTATGCCTAACTAGTAAAATAAATTTGTGATACAATGCATCCTTTTAGAATATTTTTGCTATCTTGGATTCTTTTATCCTTAAGTTATGCGGAGGAGGATACACAAGGAGAAAAAGAACCTCGCTCTTCCTATAAATTGACTGTTATTATTCTAACAATGAATCGGCCTCATTCTCTTCAAAGGCTCTTAAACTCTCTGGACAGAACTGAATTTGATGAGCCGGAGGATTACTTTGATGTGGAGATTCATGTGGACAAATCCCTGGGTTCTTTGTACAAGGATTGTGTCAAGTAAGTTTTAAAAAAATTATGGGGCCCTAATATTAGTGAAAAGGTCTTCTATAGGATAGCTAAGAACTACACAACATCAAAATTAAATTCAAAGGGTAAAAGCACTCCAAAGATTTTCAAAACTAATCATGGTTTACGAGCAGCATGGTTTGACGCTTGGTACCCAAAGCCCGATGATGAATTTTCTATATTTATTGAAGATGATCTCGAACTCTCTTCATATTGGTATATTTGGTTAAAGAAGGCATGGAGACACTATGGAAATAGATCTGATATTGCTGGAATCGCTCTACAAGTAAGTGAAAATATTTTTTGAGTGTTATGGTCCATGATTGAATTCTATGTTCCTCATTTTATTCAGAGACAGTTCAACATGTTTCAAAAACCAGCAGCAGATGTGGAAATTAACAATGAAGGAATGCCATTTCTCTATAAACTCGTTGCAACTTGGGGATTCTCTCCTCATCCCAAACATTGGAGAGAATTCTTGGATTGGTTTCATTCCATTGATAATGAGAAATTTGATCCCTATGTACCGGGTCTCATTACTTCTGATTGGCTCCACATGCATACGACAATGGGAAAAAGACATATGACTTGGGTAAGTTACAAGATACCATTTCTACCACAGTAGATACAGATAGTATTGATAACATAATATCTTATCAGGAACAATGGCATATCTATTATGGAGAACATCACGGCCTCTATACACTCTATCATAATCTACCTCGACGCACAACTTTGGCCAGCAATTGGAGAGAAGCTGGTGTGCACACCAGAAATAGTTTCAACACTAAAGACTATCCCACCCTGGACTACTGCGCAATCGAGCTACAAGAATTTCCGGAGAAACTGACAAAATATGGTTGGGACGCATGGAAAGAAGACATGACTGAAAAGGAAAAAGTGATGGCGAAGGCGTTACGTGAAAAGTTTGATGAGGATCGAGAGATGCTTCAACGGCATAGCTAATCTATTGTCGCATAATATATATATATATATATATATTTGCTTTTAATAATATAAACGGATTTTCTGGTGAATTTTTTCGTATAAAAAAATCATGTATATTATCAAAACAAAAAAAAAAGAAAGAAGTAATAATAAAAGAGGTGTTCACATACAGTTTTCACAAAATTCACGCATTCAAAAACCTAAAAAAGGGTATTTGAGAGTTTGATAAGGATCAACGAAGAACAACTTGAAAAATAAGATTGCTATAATAATATGAATGTAATAGCTCATATATAAAGATATATGATTATAAAATGCATGGATACATTGTCTATAACGTGAGAACAGGGCCCATCACTCAGACTTGGTCTTCGGAGAAGCCTCCTTGTGATGAAGGAAAACAAATCCAAAAACAAATACGCCAAACATCATGCTAAAGGCAGATGCATAGTAAGGATACGCAGACAGAATAAACCGCTCATATTGATCATGTCTAAGAGGACGGACAGAGACTTGCGTCGTGGAGTAGAGTCTCGATATCCCCGTTCTCACATAATTAATTTTAAATTGGTATACACCATAAACGTCAGGTATTTTGAATTTGGCAGAGAATTTTCCCTTTCCATCAGGTTTAAGGTTGATGCGAACGAAGGGATCAATGCGAACAAATTCCAACTGAACGTCTTGTGCAGTGTAGGGAACCCATTTCCCTCCTTTAAACTCCTCGATGACAATGCTGTACTCCACTTCTTCCATGACTGTATAAAAGGGAGGAGACTGTGTCTGCCCCACAAGATGATGCTTCAATTGAGAAGTACGAAGAAGACCAGACTGCTTGAAGCACCAGGAAGCAAGTGCCTTAGCAAGATCCCGATTACCGGAGGGAGATTCCGCTCCTCTTGAATGTACAGATGACTCAAAGTAATCGTTGGAGAAGAAATCTAAGGAGCCAGAGAAAACAACCCTTGCGTTATTACGAGCTTGGAGCCCTGCGATAAGGAGCGTGTTCTTCCCTGTGGCATGTGGATACTCCTTGATGGGTTTGTTGGGGTTGTAAGAGTAGGCATAGGAAGAGGAGGATAGAATGGGTAAGACGAGAGGATTCGCATCTGCAAGGATGCCGGCACCTTTGTAGAGAAGGGGCTTATCCCCGACCTGAGATCCAACAATGGGACCGGACTTGATGAGATGCTTTCCGGGCTCAGCCACCACTACAGAGTGGAGACCTTCTTCATCCTTGACAGAGTCGTAGTGAATGTGATCCATGACCATGGTGCCTTCCTCATCCACTTCGAATCCACATTCTGAGGCGAACTCTCGGAGTAAATCTGAAGATTCCACTCCTGCCACGAACACGTCCTTCCCGGCATCCAAAAATTCGGCAATGCCCTCAGGAGTGAGTCCTCCTCCAAATTCCTCCACATTGGGACTCATGAGAACAAGGTGGTCGTAGAGGAACTCTCCGTACTTCTTGAGAACAATTGAGGAGTCATCGGAGGTCTTGTACGTGAGTTCCAAGCCCAAATCCGAGAGATCCTTGAAGAAGGTCACATGGCTCTCCTTGTAGGAATTACTATCCAATAGAACCAGGACCTTGCCACCATGGCAGCTCCCGAGGAGCCCCAAAAACAAGCAGAAAATCACCCTTAACATTGGAAACTTCAACGACCGGACGATCTCCTTCAGAGTTGAGACAGTTTAGAAGTGACTCTCATAAGAATGGACCATTTGGGCTTCAACTCAACAGTCAACCAATCAGAAACGCGTACGTCTCCTCTTCTCCTCTCTTCCTCCTCCCTTTACCGGCATTGACTTGTTTATGTCCGGTTCATTTGGACCGAATAAAGTGTAAGACCTTACCGGCGTTGACGTGTAATCTTATCTTCGTATTTTCACTCGCTCTTTTTAAGCAGCTCACTAAGGCCATGCCTAACATTTTTAAGGCAACGTCATCATGACGAGATGTTCAATTAAAAGGTTGTGTTGAGTAAAAAAAAATACCGGTAAAAAAGAGAAAAGAAATGTTGTATCCATCAATTTGACAAAACTCAAGATATCCATGGCCATATATTATGAAATTTATAATATATTTACAAACATTAGTCAAATACTTTGGACTACCTTTTATTTCCAGTTGGTAGCTTTGTTTTTTTTTTGCTAAATTTGATTTCATAATTTAATTTGAAAAGAGAGGATTTGTGTCAAATACAAAAATAAAAGAAAGAAAATACAAAATGACGGAAGACGTCAAATTTCAAGTGGATCCCGCGTCTTTGGCCTCAATACTTAATACCGAAAGGGGAGATACATTTAAGCGTCCCAAGAAACTAAAGGATTTAAAAGCCAGTCGTATTCGTCCCAAATTTGGGCATTCCGAAAAGAAGAAGAAGGCGACACCCGTCGTTGCTCCAAAGCTGAGTTTATCGGAGAAAAAGTTTCCTGCAGAATACAAAGCCAGACTATTTACCAAGACTCGGCGTGAGCTGCACTTTCAAAGTACTTCGGAGTCCAAGCCCGCTCCGCCCACTCTGAATGTGGCTTGGAACACTGAATGTCCCGTCCGTGAATCCCTTCCAGGACCCTTACGTCCAAGCCTGAACATGACTGAGCTCAAAAAGTATTTTGAGGACGATTCCACCTGCTCCTTCGAGAATCTTGAAAAACGACTCAAAACCCCAGCTAAAAAAAAGAGATCGCCAATGGTGTGTGAGCGTCGCTCCAATAGTCAAAGCGATCTTAGAACAGAAAGTCCGTCCGTCCACAAAAGCCCCAGTTTGGATGCTCTCTCCCTCCCTCATCCGCAGTGGTTAACGGATGCACAAAGCACTCTTAAGGATATTAGGGACGAAAATGTGATTCTTTCAGAGCAGCTCTCTGAAATTGATAAACGGATCCATGAGAGAAGGAGAAAGTTTAAGGAGCTCTGGGGAGTGAGTCCCAAAAGTATTAATAAAGTAAGGAGTCAAAAATCAGATCTGGTCAGAAAAATCCTTGGGGGCGGTACAAGCTATCACGAGAATCATGGTTCTTCTTCTACGCCTCCCTCCCTCCATCATTCCCCAGGAAAAAGTCCCGAAAAGTCTGCTCCATTCGCCAAACCAGACATCAACGTCAATATTCCGATTTGCTTGAATAAACAGAGTGGAAATATGCTCATTGATTCCGAGAAGGAAGTGAATGAGTCCTCTCTATGCTTTAATTCCCCTCAGAGATTTGATATTGCTGCTCCTACACCCATGGCACTTAAACATCTATCTCAAAGAGTCAAACAGGAGCTCTCTTCTCTCTACAATGATTAAATACTTATCTTTTTACTGAATACTTTGCTGTTTTATTACTTTTTGAAAATATATCTTTACTCATGCTTGCATATATTTTATATTTTTTGATGGGTTGGCTGGATCATTCATTGGTATTCGACCAACTAATTATACTTTATGTTAAATATTAGATATGTCAAGCAAGATTTCTCAATATCCAAATTGAGTATATCATTCAATTAACATAACGGTACTTAAAAATTGGACGACTCATTCATGTTAATATTAGAAGTACGGAGAATAAATATGTTGATAGATACCCTGAGATAAGGTAATCTTTGTGAGATGAGACGCAAGAGCATTCATAACTAATTATATTATTGTAACGACGCCAATTTTGTCCCAAAAAAAATTACAACGACGTAGTACAACCAATTTACCTTGCTCTTCATCTTTGTTGTACTTGGTATATATAATATTGTTACTATAAATAGGTTGAGTTTTGTTCATATGTCGATGTTGTGGTAGAAATATCATTTAATAAACTCTCTAATCAATATCCTCCATACATTTTCTATTATACCGTCATTTGTATTCCTTGAATTCAATGCTATCTTGAATGCCTCATTAAGACAGAACACATAAATCATTCATAATAAAATATTATACGCGTAATTGACTTTGGCTTTTTAGGATTGAGCAAAATAAATAAAATCGAAGAATTTAAAGTAACATTATTTTCTTATCAAATCATAATTGTCAATTAAGTAATAATGAATTTGAATAGGTTATAGAATGCTCCTCAAAATAAAGGGAAAAAATGCGTAAATTATTTATAATTGTTATCAGTATCAGTCTGTTCATCAGGTTAAACTTCTTAAGGTTCAACATTACTCAGTTACTCAGTCATGGACTACTTGATCAGGTGTTGAAGCTTTCTCCTCAGTATTCTTATTTTAGCTAAAATTGTTTACATACACAGCAGTAGCTAGACGATGAGACTTTTAATTCTTCCAAATGATAGTGACGTCGGAGATTGGGCCGCCAAGCTTGTGGTTAGAAGGATCCGAGATCATAAGCCTACACAGGAGCACCCCTTTGTCCTTGGACTACCGACTGGTGGAACTCCTCTCAAAATGTATAAAAGATTAGTAAAATACTGCCAGGATGGACAAGTATCCTTTAAAAACGTTGTGACTTTCAACATGGACGAGTACGTGAATTTACCTAGGGATCATCCAGAGAGCTATCATAGTTACATGCACGATAATTTTTTTAAAGTAGTGTCGTGTGTATATATTTACATTTTTGATAGATTAATCCAACCTTTTCAGCATATTGATATTGAACCTCACAACGTCAACTTACTCGACGGAAATGCCGATGATTTGGAAAAGGAATGTAATCTCTATGAAGAAAAGATTAAAAAAGTTGGGGGTGTTCATTTGTTTATCGGTGGTATCGGCCCGGATGGACACATTGCTTTTAATGAACCTGGTTCTTCATTAGTATCAAGGACCAGAGTCAAAACACTTGCACAGGTTTGCTATTTGAACTACAGAAGTCATGATTTTGTTCATTTTATTTTGATTACAGGATACTATTCAGGCTAACTCCCGTTTCTTTGGAGGTCACTTGGAGAACGTTCCCAAACAGGCGTTATCGGTGGGTGTTGGAACGGTCATGGATGCTCAAGAGGTGATGATACTCATAACAGGATCTCATAAGGCTTTAGCACTGCATATGGTGTGTACATATAACATAATATTGAATCTACGCTTCAAATGGCTATCTTCCTCCCAAATGTAATTTGTAAAATCTCTCTTTAGGCCATTGAAGAGGGAATTAATCACATGTGGACTGTATCTGCCTTTCAACAGCATCCAAGAACAATTTTCCTTTGTGATGAAGATGCCACTCTGGAACTCAAAGTTAAGACAGTCAAATATTTCAAGGACTTGTGGAAGGTACATTCCCAGTTAAATGATCTCTAAACCCTGACAATAATTCCAATTGAATTAAATTACCGTTATTTTTTCTTATTCAATATATGTCTTTTAATAAATATTCTCATCTTTACTTAGTTGTACATCCATCTAATTTTTTGTATATTCATAATAATTAATATGCAAGTGTTGAAAGTGTCAAGTCTTTGATTCTCACGAAGGATCATGTTTCTGAGAATATTGTACCAAGTAATGACTCCAATATGTATAGTTAAATCCAAAAAAGGCCAAAGGATATATAATTTTGATTATGTACTCAATAGAATAGGCCAATCTTTCCTTTGTTTTCGGCATGGCTTTAGGCAACACTCCATTCTCATTTGCAGTTGAGTAGTTCTATGAGGACACAAAAAATATGATAATACATTACTCAACTTTTTTTTCGTCTCGAAATAAGTGAGCTCTCACCTTTTGTGTACGTCGAATCATTCCACCACTTACTAAACGGAAAAAGTTACTAGGATTAACCAATCTATCTAACCCAGAGATTGTTCTAATATCCGCATCTACTTTCTTTTGCCATCCAGAACGACTTGTTAAGTATAAAACAAAACCATACTCGGCCAAAGAGAAAAAAACGAAGACTAAACATACAAAAACCCAGAGGTCCACTGCCTTCATGTAGGATACTTGTGGAGTCAGACTCCTAAATGAAGAATATTATGTGTGCCATGAAACAACAATTTAATCTTTTTAACAAATTTACCTAACGGAATTGAACATGGATATTAGAGTCAGAAGAGTTGTTACGGAGAGAACCATTCTGCCAGGTACAATATCACTTGGTACATGAAATGACATCCATGCAATCGTAACAAAGATAATGCTCGGAATATATGTTTGAGTGATGTGAAATCCTAAATGTCTCTTTAACTCAATTCGGATTCCAAGTCCAGAGAATCTTATTCCTTCAGGTGAATATTCAAATGTGTAGTCTGCTATTTCTACGTCATGATTATCAATTGTTATATCTTTTTTCATTTGAGGTGGACGCATCCAAGTATAGTTAATGAGATTCATGTCATATCCAACTAGAATAAGTATGAATTAGAGATCAAAACCTGTATTAGGATTTATGAATAATTATCATTAATAAGTATATTTGCACCTACAGCTTTGAAGCTCCAAACGACAAATTTGCTTATCCATAGGATAGTTATAAAAGGACATAGGACATCCAAGTGTAACCAAAATTATTTTTGTATACTGAATCTTTTTGTCAGGGCGAACACGGAGACTTGCAACCGGTGTCATGAGTTTGACTTCTTTTGAAGCCTTTGCATGATGAAAATAAGAGTCCGGAGTCCAAAAGTCACTTATAGATGTAGGCTCCAGCTCTAAGGGTCGCTTCATTTCACTCGTATTGAGTCGAAGATCCGTCCACATATGAGATATCTTGAGCTCTAACATGATTTCCTGAAAGTGAAACATAGGGATTATTATACTTGGTTAAATCAATTAATATAATTATGTACATAATTCGATACTTTTCGAAAAAAAAACTCAATGATCATATGCATGTTATGGAAATATAGAGTTATTGTATTTAAAGATATACTTTGTGCGAGGTAGTCCTGTCAGTTGACTCCTTTCGTCATGTATAATAACAATCAACGAGACATAAGTTCAAGTTCAAATGAGAAGCAATGTCCTCATTGTCTAATGATCTTGAGTAATTATGAACATTTATAAGTAACATGTAAGATACTGATAATAATTAATTAATGGATCATGGAAAGCAAAAAATCCCCAGATCATAAAATAGAATGAACATACAAACAACATTGTTTCACAAAGGACGAAACGTCCAAATTTGTTAAATATGAGAAGTGATGAGTTAATAACCCAGAACACACAAAAGCTACAATTCCCATCACCCGAGCGTAAACATAAACATATAAAATCTTACCGCCTCGGTTTTAGTGGATGAAAATGGACCCTGATGAGAATTTAACTATTGGAAAATCATTTTGAATCAAAGGAACTAACAATATTAAGGAATAATTACTCTAGGTATTACATTTGATACCCACTTCATAGGGACAATACGTAAATTTTTATGAGATTAATCAAACAAATTAATTAGGGAAAACATGGACTTAGTAGCTAAATATATTTAGGTATTATGTACATATGGTGATTAAAAAAAATCATGAATTTTAATTTCAACCCTTACTCAGGAGATTTAAGGAATGACTCCCAGGAAATCACAATAGATTTTTGGAACATCTGTGGATATGAAGAAGAATGCATCTTACCTCGAGCTTTTCATCCAAAAGAGGGATTCCATAAATGTCAATAGCTACATTGATTTTATTCACCTCACCTAAAAAGGATAAGACTCATGAACTAAAATACATAGATAAATAATTAATTAATTGATGGATCTTTCATTCCTAATGGTACTTATAAATTCACACTTCTAATGTGAAAACCTAAATTATTTGATTGGGTCAGATAAATTATTTGAAGAACGAACCGTTTTTAAAAATTTACAATAAATGATGAGTGACTGTCGACAATATCCGTGTGGATTCATTTAATAATAATAATAAAAATATATGCACTATTCTTAGATTTTTATTATCCCAAGTGCTTCCAAGTAAAGGTATTTATGCTTTCAAAACAACAATCACAGTGATTTAATCTACATAATATTTACGTATGAATCATAGAAATAATTTCAAAAAGTCAAGGTCCAAGTAATTAAGTTACAAATAAAGACAATATAACAACAATTAATTAAATAAACAGCTCACCCTCTTTCACTCTAGGAGGTAATCTTCGTTTATCATAATCTTCCGGCATAAAGAATAAAGCATTTCCTTTTCGATGATGCCGATCATCTTCATGGTAGGAATTCCTTTGGAAATTGATTTGATTTTGAAGTAAACGAGAAATTAATTCATTTTGTCTCTTTTGCTCCAAAATAAGGGTCTCAAGATCAACACTTTTTCCATCCACTGCTATTTCGAGCTGAGTATAAAGCTGAACAATTAGAGAAAATATATTCAACCTGAATATGACAGAAGAAGAAGAAGAAGAAATTTAAGCACTCGTACTGTAGAACATATACTAAGCTTTAACAGATCAGAAAAAGCTGAATATTTAAGAAGTTAATTGGAGTAAACTCAAAGTTAGAAGGATAATTGTCATCTTTAATTAATGGAAGTCTATCCATGGTACATTCATTTTAATTTTTAATGAAAAATGTCCTCAAAGGAAATCTATGTGAGAGATTGAGTTGAAAAAAATATATAGTAATACTTGCGTGAATTTTAAATGCATTTTCAAAAATGCTCCAAGCTTTATATTTTCCTCTTAATTATTTAATCTACAAAATTTTAAGAAATAATTCCATATTAGGATGATTAAAATATATAGAACAATGATATTTTAATTCGATTGCATCAAAAATCGGATTGACAGAGTTTCTATAATTACTAAATACATATATTAAGTAATTATTATCATTTAACATCATGATTTTACTATCGAGAGTCAGCTTCATTCAATCTTTTTTTCTATCTCTCACATCCCAATAATTTAGAAATGAATTTATGGATGAGTCATTCCTTAATAAAGCTTCCCATTCTTACTTGAAGAGCATCTTGGACATCACTCTAATCAGGAAAGTCAATGTAGATTTATTCTTAACACACTTTACAATGATTTATGGATTATGATGTGATATTTTCTGGGAGCACCTTCTCATCCTACAACACTTCAAAACTATTCCATATATAGAGTTCAAGTGTATTCATAAATAAATAAATAAATGAAAAAAAAAAAAAAACCCTTTTTCTCTTAAATAAAACAGTTTTGCTCTCTAAAAATAAAAATAACACCTAATCGAGAGAGCGTTTAACGATCCAAGTAATTCATTCGGGAAAATCCCATTCACCAATTATTAAAATCCATACATCTTTCAAATCTTGAGAGAATCAACTAAGGAATTATCACTTGTTGTCATGGTGTTTTAGGGTGATGCACCTTTTAAATATGTATTACATAATATATAAAGCAATGTTCTACTCATGCAATATGGAAAAAGAAATTAATTACTCGTTACTAATTACTTAGTTAAAGAAGTAACGCCGTTGCTCTGGAGCAAATATGATTAGTAGTTAGTCCTAAAAGTATGGAAGTCTGTTATTTTATTTTTTTACTCAATAATTTGTATCGACAAGATATTATTAGTTCGGTCTCTATGAATAGTGCATTGTTGTTGTTTTTCATATGTATACAAGCATTTCGAAAGAAATCTTATTTATTATCATGTGCTATGCAATTATGAGTAAATAATTGTAAAGAGAACAGGGCATTGTATATGAAGTAACCTATTATTTTGTCATGATGATCCTGGCTATTTATACATCATTCTTCTCTTCATCATGGACGTAAAATGCAGTGAAAGTTCTACACGAGATGGGTCAAATAACATATATAATAGCTTACTCAAATGCTAACATCCCTCACATAGAAATTTTCATGGTCTCCCTCCACCTTTTTTCTGAAAATAGAAAGTAGAAAAAAGGCCGGAAATTGTGTGCTATGTATATGGTACTTTGTCAATTATTTCCAACTGTGGAACTAATCCTCATTTAATATTAGGGAATTATTCACTGAAAAATCGACGTGTATTTCGTGGTCAACCAATCAACGTTTCAATCGACAATTAATCAAGAAGTAGAAAATTGACAGCTGACAAGTAAATACATTGGAGCTGTTGATGTTTTAAAAATACGAGTGCTTCCTGGGATTTTATGTAAAATCTTGGCTTCTTCTATGACCTCCATAAACTAAAAAAAAATAATTATTCCATAACTTCTGCCACATAAAAAAAGATATTATTAAATGTTTATCTGCTCCTGATCTGAACTTTTTTCATAACTATCATTTGTCTGATATCAATCTTTTAAAAGTATATAACATTTACTTATATATTTTATTTGACATCAACTAAATGTCCTATTGGCATATATACTTCTATGACTTATGACTGCTACATAAAGAGCTTATGAAAACATTTTGTGAATTGGGACATATAAACGATTGTCCATTCATTTATTGAGAGTTTACCTCTAGATACTACATACTACCATGAACAAAAAGTTTATATTTAATTTTTTGGGAGGACTCCGATAGGAATACATGTTTTTGTTTTTAATTTGGCACTACTGTTACTGAGATCTGGGCCAAATTACATGTCAAAATATTCTCAAACAACAAGTCTTTTTGTAGAGGGCTAAAATTGACTTTTTCGCTTTTTTAAAATGTCAGAAAGATGATGACTAAAATAGTATTTAGAGAAATATTGTTCAAACCAAAAGAGTTGTAGTTAATATTTTCAGACTCTTTTCTTTTGAAATTTTGAGAATCTGTGATTTATTTCTTGAGATATATAACCTATTATTCAAATTTTTTAATTTTAATGGCATATCTAAACTCAGATGTTATTGTTCTGTAATTATATTATTGACTTAATAAAAGTTTTGTAACTGGATAAAGCGTTGTCACATGTGCATTGCCCACGCTTTTTTCAGTTACAAAGTGGGAGGGGGGGGGGGGGGGGAGGAGACTGCTTTGAGGGGGATGACATGAATTTTGATGATACTATACAGATTTTTGGATTCCCAATAATTGTTGTCTATCGTATTCAAATTCGTAATGGCTGGAACAGCAAATGCAATGGAATAATGATGTACTCTTACTTTGTACTTTAGAGATGGGCCGAGGATTAATTTTGAAAAAGGTACATGTTTTTACGGGTTGGATTTGAAATATAAAATCTTCATGACTTGACCTAAATTTCCTTGACTTATAAGAAAGAAAGAAGGCTCTTTTTCTTACAATAAATCATGAAGTTCTAGTAGATATTGTATCCCTTTCACACAGAATTTAATATCTCATGGATGACTTTTTTATGATTATAATTCATCAACAAATGCCGAAGAACAATAGGCAATAAAATGTATTTTGATATCAACTATCAGGGAGTCATCAAGTAATATGTTCTGATTCTTTCCTAGATACCAATTGATGAAATAAACATTGATTCATTGTTAGACGTAATGAAAATCTAACTCGACTTTGTTTTTTAAGAGTTCCTCTACCTTTTGTTTTGAGAGACACTCATGCAATAAAAGCTGAATGTCTCAAATGAATTTTGGTGGTGAGATCAGTGACAGTTTGCTTTCAGTTCAATGCCTGGGAGCAGGTTTGAGTTAGATGCACCCAAATTCAACACAACATACTTATGTATGTATGCTATCGATTGAATTAATTTATAGTTTTGTCTATATAAATTGCATTTGAACGTGATCTGTCAAATGTTGCAACTGTTCACGTAGCTGAATACAGTTACAAAAGTTAAGAAATTAAGGTAATTAGACAAAAGAATGATTCTTGGTTAATAAAACATTAAACTTTTCAAGATGAAGAACTTGTTATATTGATTAATTTCAATTTTTTACAACACATGAGGATATGGTAAGATCTTTACCATAGATTCCTGAGTGATGAGTATTATAACTTGAAGAAATTGACTTCCCTTTACAAAGTACACTAATTCTTACATTAGCTAACCCTACTCCGCACCTTATGGCTCATATAAAATACCCCAGAATCTATTAAACACTGTGAACAATTGCAACACTATTTGTAACTGATCCCTTTCTACCGATGTAAATATCTCATCAATGAGTAATGAACATTGAAATTGAAATAATAATTATAATTATTCAAATGAGTACAAAAATATTATTCTATTTTATTAAAAATGACTTTTCAAAGGAAAGTTGACACAAATATTTGATTTTTTGAAGTGAGTTCTAATCCTCAATATATCAATTTGAGGACTCTAGTTCTTTTAATACTTCCGGAAAATGGGCTTGCTGTAACTGTGCCCCGTCTTACATATAGTTTACTACTTACAGTCCTTCATAGCCTCAATTTCAATCTTGCTTTAATAATAATAATTGAGACAAAAAGTATGTGTCATCCATGAATGAATATTATAGATTAAATAGGAAAGTATATTCATGTATGTATCTACAACGTAGAATTATAATTGCAGGGCTCACAAAGTATAAATTGCACAGTTGTCTCCTAGAGGCCACTTTGCTTGAAGGCTTTTTTTGGTGTAAAGCTGCAAAAAAGAATTAAAAGGTAGGGGGAAAATGTTGAGAATCATTTGTTGCCGACTCTAAATACAAATTTTGAAGTTACATACATACATAATAAGGAACAACATACTACATATGTACAGAATATGACCTTGGGACGTCAAATTTAAATTTTAAGTGACAGGCCTTTAAATTGTATTTATTACTATTTTATTTTATTTTATTTTATTTGTTACAATGATAATCATATCCCAACGAGGTTGAATATTGTATTTACATATATTAACACGTACATCGACAATGAAAGAGATTGTTTCAGAATGGAAACATGATTAATGAATGATACATTTGAGTATCATTCACTGATCAGTTATCATAATGAAGGATCTCTCATAAAATTGCGTCACAAAAAGAAATGATGGAACAACAGTAATGATTATCAATATTAATAATATGTTAACATCTGTTGAGGTTCTTAAAGTAAAAATTCAAATGCCAAAAAACGCATTTGCATCAACTCTCTTTATAATAATATCATAATTAATTAATCAATGAGACTCCAGCTCCTTCTACACCCAACGATATTCTTTTCCTAACGAAACTCCATCATCATCATCATCTTATTTCTTATCCCCTATTGATGAGGAGATTTAGGTGCAATCACGTGAGAGGCAGTTTTTTAATCTAACTATTAATTATATAGTATGATGATTTATGTCAAGCAGCAGAGGGCGCCGAGAGATATATAACTACAATAAACAGTCCCTCATGACATCATTATAGTTGAATGAGAGTATTCAACTAGAAGTAAATAGATAATTGATTGCTGAATCTACTTATAAATAGCCTGTTGTTTTTCACATTTTTATAGAATGTATTTTTTTTTTTAAATTAAAATAATTACGAGGTTTCGTATAAAAGTGATCTCAAATAGTTGCGTAGTGTAAAGCTTTCTTCTCTCTCTACCTTATTAATTTGGAGGAGAGCAATACGGGACATTGTCGCACTTATAGTTACTTCTAAGTCTGCAAAATGGCTACATTTTGCCATTTTATCAATTCATTATTTGTTTATATATCATGTAGAGGGTTTTTAACTCTTCGGGCCAACATATTTTGTAACTTTAGAATCGGTCAACATTTATAAAGTATGAAATCGCAAGTATGTTTATTTACCCTGTATGTTATCGTGGAGGTCGTTAAACCTGATCCAAATCCCCTATATTGACCATTTTTTGTAACTTTTGACTTTAATTAACCTTAAATTCGGCCTTCTAATCCTTTAAATTGCATTTTAGCCACGAGTTCCATCAACCTCGGTTAAGCTTGGAGGCCTAATTAACATAACCTATGTTATATTTTGAATTAGGTTATCCTAAGTCCACCCTACTGTTTAGTTCTCCTAGTGAGACACATTCAGAAAAACCAACGAACAAAGGGACTCGCTCAAATAACAGCTATTAATAAATATCAATTGGAAGGATTTTCTCAGAACTTCAATCGATAAATGAATTCAATACTAAATAATAGTGAATGTATGGAACAGTTCCTGATAATTGATTATAGACATAAATATATATTTTTCAAAAGAATTATTTTCACATAGTGCAATTATACTATTAGAAAGAACTTCCTTTATTTTCAAGACAACATCAATTTTTGATCCTTTAAGTACATAATATTGCTTTTAAGATTGATTTTAAAGTGGATTTGGAAATAAATTTATGTTTGCTATCGATTACAGGCTGAAATTCAATTATGTTTTTTTTTCTTAAAATACTACTGAAGATTGTTTGGGATCGATCAAGCTGATTTTCCAAAATCCTGATTATATACTTTTTCAATGTTTTAGTAGCAATTCTTATACATCAAGGCTTATTTGGGCATAAACTAGGAGCTTAAGTCTAAAGGAGCTTCATGTTATATGAATAACGTAGATGATGCATAAAGCACTGACACTCATAGACAAATTTGACACACCAATGAAACTACACTTTCAGAGCCGTGGAAGATTAGGATAGTCATTAACTATAATTAAACTGAATTCTGAGATCATTTCATCAAGACCATTCTCCTGTTTTTAATTGCAAGGCTAATTTTTAGTGTTATTTAACTTAAAACCCGGGTACGAAAAAAAGTTTAAATTTTGTTGTTAATGAAAAATGAATTCGAAAGAATTTTTAGTTTTAAGTCAACGGCTAACTCAACTCTGTTTCTTGCCCTTCTCCACGACGAGCTTTTTTGCTCACTCGCAACCTCGACTTACAAAAAAGAAAGGAAAAATTTGGAAAAACAAATGGTAGTTGCTACCCTTCTGTATTTTCCTTGTTGCCAACTTTTTAATATAGGGGAGAGTTATTATTTAGATATACTATACATTGATAAATTCTACCATAACACAAACCAATCGTCAATACTTGTATAATATTCAATAATTCAAAGAAAGGGCGCGCAATCCTTGATTTAATATATTTTTTATGCATCAAAATCACAAATAATAATAATAACCTTCTTGAGTTCATATCACGTAGAGTCAGCTGCTTTAAGTCAGAAGTGTCAACTGATGAAAAACAGATAAAGGGAGAATACATAGTGTTTTTGCTTATCCCAAAAAGCTCGTTGTACTCTCCACGACAAGCTTTTGGAAAATGCTTAGGATTTAGAGCTCTTTTATAGTTGTAGGCCTTTTGAATTTTTCCCTTTTTGAGGAGAGAGACAATACAGATGACATTGTGACAAAGTTCTCTCCTTTCAAAAATTGGGTATTTTGTGACAAGGATAGTTTCTAATTTATAGATGAAAGGATAATATAATTATTATCAAACAAAAATATAAGAAAATAATTTTTATTTAGTTATTCATTCTATATCGAGATGTAAACTTTTTACAATCAACAGAGTTTTAAGTGTAAGAAGCTAAACAGTAATGAAAAAAGCACTGGAAATTAATAGAATTTAAAAGCGAGAAACAGCAACAAAGAATCGCTTTAAAAAAAATGAAGAACAATAATATGTGAATAGAGGTAAACATAAATGGCATTCTTTGAATGCAATTCTTGTTATTTCTATATGAGTTTTTAAAGTTCCTAAAACGCCTTTTATCTATTTAGTCTTGTAGCCTATGTAGAAGCAAGCCCGAATTTGATATCCCTCCTCAAAATATACAAAAATAGTTGACCATTTCCATTGTTTTGCTCAGACCTTTTTTCTTTTTTACTTCATTTCATACATGTTCTTCATGAGGTCAGTAGAGGCCCTGAATTTAACCGCTCCTTTCAAAAAATTAGAATCATAAAATGTGAACATAATTAATGTACATTTACCTATTGTACATATAGGTGCAAAATCAATCTCAAAATTTCATTTCATGAGTTCGCGTAGGGATTTGAGTATCCAATTTAGTTATTAAAATGTGTACAACAAAGTTTTGAGCATCTGGCTTTGTCTTTGTTTAAGCTATATGCATACTTTTACCTATTACTTCTCGTATTAATTGGACCACTCATATGTTATTTGTTTTGTAAATTGAAGAATTGGCAAACTCTAGGCTTTTTTTTTCTTTTTTTTTTTCAAATGAATATACAATACATATATGAACCAGGATTTTGAATACAAAAGGATTGGACTAAACAAAGATGGAGATACCGTAAAGGAACCTTTTGCCACATTGTGACCTTGGCTTATGAAAAGACAAACACATATTATGTACAATCTACGACGTACGAACCTGGGTACCTACTACATCCTTGTTCCTGTGTGTTTTTTGTAAGCTCGTCTTTTATTGTTTCATTTCATGGAATGAAGGCTCAAGGAGGAAGGATCATGTAATAATAATAATTATTATTATATTGTGTAATATATTGGCTTGAGTTAAAGAATCAATTAAATATTTCAATTACTTCATAGGTAGATTTTAGCTATGTACATATATTCAACAAATTAGCATAAATTACATCCCGGAAGGTATATACCAATAATAATGATAATAATTATTATTATTATTGTTATAAATATTGTTTAGTACATATTTGTTGGTATAAATTGTAGTGTACTCTTTTGAGCCACGCAACCCCTCAAATCACAAAACCTTTTACCTCCTTCTCCAATACCTACTCATTTTATGTCAAAAATTTTCTTTACTTCCAATTCCATATAATATGTATTTGCATATTATACTTAATATCTATCTAAATTATAACATTTTGACGATGATTTTGAGTCAGTTAATCTATTACTATCAAGAGTTTTACTGCAAAATATACAGATAGCTATGTCATTTGTACATACATGTGTTGGCAGATATTGAATGTACAAATTATGGCAAGCATTATTTTCTGAAAGGTTCCCACAAATGGGCGTTGTTCTTCTCATTCAAAAACGACCCCTGCATATCAAAGATACGTATGTTTGTACATTGACTGTACACTTCCTTCTATGCAAGGAGTGTAGATGCAGGACCTCTTCACAACACCTTGTATCTCCTTGTATCTTTTTTCACACATGGTATGTACTCCAGCAAAGGAATAAACTCTTTTGTCAAAAGATCCCAGGGATATTCTTTATGTACAATACATAATGTGTGTAAACAGAGGGCTCCAAAATTACCTAAATCATATATATATGTACATACTATGTACCGCATTAAAGAAGCGTTAAAAGTCAAATCCGATCTTAAATGTCAATCAGATGTCTCATGTGACTTTGACTCCATGGGGTTTTGAAAGACGTGGCATTAAGGAAAGGCAGGTGCGTCTAGCTCAGAGTTAGATAAGGAGTGAGTAAGACATAAGTATGCAAATTAGCTAACTTCTTTAGTGTCCCATTCTTGGGGTAAACTTTTTTATTGGGACGACTGAAGTGTATAATACAAAATCCTCTATGCAAAATTTTGGGTCTCTCATTTCATTTTTTTTGCCATAGTAGTGCCTTTTGAGTCAAAGTCAGTCATTTTTTTAAACCATTCCAATTTTAAACCTATGGTTCAAATACATTGATTTTAAGATTGAATATAAATGAATCACTCCTCCAAAAATTATATAGTACACACTCTATTCAAAAAATGAAATGAGGTGTTTAAAATGTGTTGAACACATAAGTTATACCTCTTTTAATGGATAAAGTAAAAATTCGCTAATTTGATGAAAAGGTAGAATATGGCTTAAAATATTATATTTAATGTCTTTTGAAGCTACTTTGGATTTTGAAAGAAAAAGTGAAATTTTGAGCTCAAAGATCCCTTTTTCCCCCCTCATTTAATGGCATGATAAATCAAAAATTTGGAAATGACATTTTTCTATATGTTTTATAGCAGAAAAAAAGACCGTAGAAGTCAAAAAAACAACAACTTCTAATTGAAACTCTCCAATATACGAAAGTAGATCCCAAAATGTAAAATTCGAATAAATCTTTTAATTAAAACCCTCATAACATAATAATAATTTGATGGATGAAAAGGCTTTATTTGTACCTGGGCCTCATTGTTAAAATGCTATCCTAGGAACTTTATTTACTCTAACGCATCCGGAAGGATAGTCCCTATGTGGCTTCTGGAATTTGGTTTGAATCGTAGTGCATTTAAAACCAAAAGAAATAAAAACACATACACATTAAGATATCATGATGAGAACCACATCTTCTTAAAGAAATTGTACATTTCGAAAGAGGAGATGAGTTTAAAAGGAATCACATGAGTACATATTAAATATGGAATAACTTTATTTGATCAAAGGTACTACACTTTTTTCAAGACTTTATTACCGGTTGAACTTTTGGTTTAATGGAGTGACGTAAGGACATTAGATGAGAGTATATTTACAATCATAAAAGATGGTTAGACGCTATCAATGATAATGTAATTTGATTTAATCTTTAGATAAATAAATTTATGATATAGTAAGACATTCATAGAACTGACAATTCCATACTATATAGTAGTCCTTAATTTTGTATCCTCTCAAAGGTCAGAATTGAAGACCGCTCAAACAACTTTTTTTTTTCTCTCAAACGGATTGACTATGGGAATAATGTCTTTGGAGGATTCAACAAATTCGAACATAGGTAAACAGTATATGCAATTAGATAACAAATTATAAATAAACACGTCATGAAGTTAAAAAAACAACAACAACACAATAATAGATTAGAAATAGTTGCAAAATATGTGAAATTGCTAAGAATTTAAAGCTAGAAAATCTCTAATATACATTTATATACGTAAGTAAGAGTATGAAAAGAAACGATTTGCTCCTCATATAAATTACATACTCCATACACATCAGAGTCCCCTCAGTTTGTCTTACTGAACATGGATGATGAAATAATTGTAGCATATGTTGGAACAATAATTTAGGAATATGTAGATGAATGTTCCTTAATTATCCTCACTATGTATTTTTGATCATATCTCAGGCTCAAAATTGAAATATTTTGAGTCTTGGCTAAATAGTCAACACTCTGTTCTTGAGTCCCTTCTACTTTGCTCTATATTAGAATCTTCCTCATCTGGATCCTCATCCTCGAGTCCAAGGAACTCCACTTTTTCATATTCCTCTTCTTGTGTCTCGGGGGGTCCTCGTCGGTTGTCCCGTCTGTAACGTAGGAGAAAATTATTAGTAGTCTAATGATTGATTAGAAGGCTATAGATTCGCAAGTTATTTAGTAATTTATTAAAATGTACATATCGTTATTATTGGGATATTAGTAAATACACACAACCTCTTTTGTTTGTTTGTAAGTTTTTTTTTTAATAGGTGGAATTATTTGATGATGGCATCAATTACATATAGTATAGATATATGTATTTGCTTGTTTAATAAAAAAGTACAAATTCATTAGAGGAGAGAGATATTAGAAGCCTAATAGACCGTAAAGGCCTCTCTCTCTCTCTCTCTCTTATTCATCACTCCTCTGCTCCAAGGCTTTAATTTTATAAATGTACATAGATACCTCCGTATATTTACGTGAGTATAACTTGGTGTCGAGAGTAAGGGTGACATGTTTACTATTGAAAATGAGGTCAAAGTAGCAATTAACATGTTCCTTATGTGACAAATGGTAAAAATCAACGTGGAGTGAAATAAATTGAAATTGTTTTTGTCAATTGTTGAAGGGGTGAAAAAAATAAATAATTGAAACATGAAAATTAGTCACTCAACCTAGTCTTTAGCGGCCATCTTTAGGATATTATTATTATTATTAACTATAAAATAGAAAAGTAGAAATTAAAATGATTTTCTCCAAACGAAGACTGAGGAATTTATTACATAGTAATATCATTTGTACATAAATCAAAAGAGATTGCAAAGATAAAGTTTTATCCGCATAACAAATAATATTAAATATCCAGAGTCACATACTTGTTTTCGTGCATTTATATTAATAATGATTGGCCATCATTGAATGTAACATAAGTGTTTACTGACATAAACATATTGTGATATGTAATTATATTTTTAATCATTAGTGAAATGAGTCAAATATGTAATAATTGAAGAGGAAAAGGTTTTAAAAATATGTATATAGAAACGGAACAAACAGAGAATCCATAGATAAGGTAAATAAATTTAAAAGAAAGAAAAGAAAGAAAAAAAAAGAAATAACATTTTCTATCGGCAAAATGCGTGACTCACTTTTTTAATGTGTATGTATGTTTTTATTTCAAATTTTAAAAAGATTCTTGAGATCAGGAAATGAGAGTATCTGGTATAGATTTTAGCTGTTCATATGAGCTGGAATTATAAATTAATTGAAATTGAAGTGGGATTTGATTCAAAGAGTCAAAAGGTTCAAGACAAAAATACATTGTATTTGAAGTCTTGTCATCTATGCAATCATAACATGAACTTACATCTGAGTATACGAATAGGAGTGATCCAGTTTCTTGCTCTTTCTTCGATACAGACATATGATGCAGAGTAATAATGTGATAAAGATGAGGCTACCAATGCCTATAGCACCTGGAATATTAATAATGATAGTGGTATTAATAAAGAATTTGCTTTCAAGATCCCTTAGTAACAAATGAGTGTTGACTACCCATGTTAAATTAATTTTAAAAAGTACCTTAATAATTAATTGCTGATATTATTTGGTAAAGAAAGGTTAATTTTAAGGGGGGAGGAACATAAACCATAGTATAACTATATGCTATAAAAATAAACGTTTAAGTATGTAGGTAAATATTTGGTCTGTTTCAAAGGTCAAAGCTCTTTGATTAATTATTAGATGGTTTACCTGCAGCAGGAGTATTTGAAATTTGCTTAATAACTTTCTTAATTCTCTCAATGGTCTCCATGGGAGGATTGGACAGATCATGGATAAAGACATCCAAAGTTCCTTCACGATCCTCCTCTGAGATCTCCAGTTCCAAGATATGATAGAGCAAGGCATATATATCAACCATTCGAGCCTCTTCTCTTACGATAGAAACGGACGTTTCCTTTTTAAAAGCTGGACCTATTCCAAGGAGAATGGATCGGGATTTCTTAACATCATCCATATAGCCATTGAGTCCATAAGTGCTCTCGAGTGGCTCCTTGATCCCGTGTTTGGAATGAAATTTCTTCACAACTTGGAAAAAGTCTTCAAAGACTTGACCCTGAGAGGCAAGAAGAGCAATTTTGACACTGGGCTCGAGGTTGTAGTGCCATTGTGATGGGATTTTGTTCTTGTAGTAGGTTTTGAAATTGGGTTGTCGATCCAGAATTTGAAAGATGTTGATCTCCTCTCCTATATTGATGAATGAAATGATATATGTAATGATATAGGATTAATAAATATTAACCCATACCTTCTTTAGGAACAATGTTCAAAAAGGGAGAGCTTCCATAGACGGAGTAAGTCCCCTCCTCCAATATCTTATTCAAATATATCACATTAGAGAGTGTGACGTTCAAATAGCCAGGAGTTGAGGTAATGATGATATTCGTATCCTCTTGAAACTCCTTCACCAAATCCCCAATCCATGCATCTAATTTAGAAATAGACTCATTCACTTGTTTTGATTCAGGTCCATAAGGAATAGCATATGCACCGGGCTCATCCACATAGACTGACACAAAATCCAAGGATTCATTCTTAAACAACCGTTTGATGTTGGATAGTTTAGAAGCAAGAGTTTTTGAGTTTAGCACATGTTTAAAGCGTTTATCCTTGGATGAATCAATAGCGGAGCTAAAGGGCCAGGAAATTAGGCCTGGTTGCTTATGAGGGTTCGATTTAGAGGAATCGACATAACAGTCCTAAAACATAGAAATTGTGATTATTATCATTAGAGGTGTGTGTGTGTGTCGACATTTAAAGTTGTTCTTAAGAGATTATTTGTTCCGTCTTGAATGACTAAAAGTATTATTTTTATTTGCTTACTAAATTATACCTATAGGTATGTGTTTTCGTTAGCCGAAATTTACCGGACTTTGGCCGATAAAATCTCCTGATATCTGGTATTTTGTATTTCCCCCCGGTCACAGTGTCCACTGAGAATGCCCTTTAAACGCAATTTGAATTGCATTAAAAAAGCAATTACTACGTGTCATTCCAGCTTATTAACCCATTAGAGGGGATAGGCTAATATATTACTTTAGCTGCAGATTTATCTGCTATAAAAAGGCATAGAAAGTAGGCTAAAATGATCATTAAAAACATTATAGTGTACAGTTACATGCACTAATATCATTATTTTATAGCCTGTATATCATTTTAAGCTTATTACATTCAGATAATATTTTTTACTGGAATTTCAAACATTTGTTCGGTAAATTGAAGACCTACCCGTCACGTTGTCGGTTGCCAACTTTTTCTAGCAGAAATCCTGCTATAGGTATGACTTATCCATGACCTTATTCATACATATGTGTACATATAGGTATTTGTGTCCATGTTTTATTACAAGTTTTATTATATGAATCCAAGCGATTCCTTTTTACACAAAAATAAAATAAAATAGGGGCACACATAGCTCAGATTAGTTATTGTACATATGAAAGGTCGTTAATGTATTTGAAGAGCAAGGATTCATATGCTATATTAGTCATTTACCGGGTGAAAGGAGTCACAGCCTCACAAGTGTTACACTTATTATTTACAGCCACGTGTCTTTGAGTCTTGAACATTCATATCATTCATTTTACATTCTAGTACATAAAAAGAAATGGTAGAAAATATCTACCTACATGGCGTGCAATAAACCTTGACCCCATCCCATCATAAATGTTTATTTTAGCATAGGGGCCTGATCATCATCATTATCATCATTGATTAATTAATCCATACAAAAAAAAAATCACCTTACCCATATCGAGCCTATTTTTCTTAATTGCTCCCAATACTCTGGAGAAGCGGGGGTCACATGCTTCTTTTTAAAACGAACAGGATCATTGATTGTAATGCCATGAGTATCTGAAAAGTTTCCAGTAATCATGGATGCTAGATTCGGAAGGGTTGTGGTCGGAAAGACGGGGAGTATTCCGGGATGATAGAATGTGTTCTCTCCATTTGTGATCCTTTCAATATTTGGAGTTTTAAATAATTTAACATAATCAAAGCGGAAGCCGTCTAGCACGACAAAGAGTGTCTTTGTAGTCTCTGCTCCTCCAAGGAGGCATATGAGGCATAAGGTACTAAACATTTTCCTATCCTATCACTGATGTCATGCAAATGCAATCCAATACTGAATGTCTTGTTGGAGGAGAAAAGCAGAGTGTATATTGAAGTATATATATATAAATAGGAATTGTTTGAGTAAAAACACCTGTGGTGATAGGATATTCCCCCCCCCCCCCTTCAAACATAGGCAACATTGTTTTTTTTGTTTTCTCTCTCTCTTTCTCTCCAAATAGTAATAAAAATATTACGAATCATACAACTCGATTCTCTCTTAATCATTTGACATCCCCACACACTTGTTTATGGATATATATATATATATTGTATGTACATACATACTATCTACAATATAGATACAAAACGTTTAAAAAGCAATACACCTGCACATGAACACCTTCATGCCGCTATGCAACGTATTCATCCGAATTCAACATGTTTCTATAACAAGGAGGAGGAGGGCTCATAAAGACACTAAATCAATCGATATGAGGGGGATCACTCTCAATAAAATCAATACTCCCATTCAGCCTTCCTTCCTTTTTACCCCTATGACTTAAAAGCAAATATTATGTACAATTGTATGTAAAAAGTCTTCTGCACCATCTTTGCACCTTTATCAAATGTACTAGTTTAGTATCCTTGGAGATAGATGCAAAGAGACATCTGTGGGATATTTATCAAGATCCCATCTTTATGATAACCTAGCGTTATCATGATCGACCTTCCATTGTTTATGAATTCAAAACCAAAGAGCGTTGTTAAACATATCCCAAATGAGGAATATAATTAATTATATCCCAATATGACTCTATGACTATATTTAAATTCCGTTTAATTTGTGGGGTATTTGGTACATAATATATTATTTGATAATAAAATATATGTATATATTATTCAATTTGCTTGTTCCTCAGAATAGCCCTAGGGTTACAAACAATGGAATGATCCCAATAATATATATATATATATATATATACTTGTTGTAGCAAGTCCTACCTGGACGTAAGTTTGTAAGAAAATACAATATTTGGTTGAAAGTTTGGCTCATGGAACGAGTTTATTGACCAAGGGTTGAACAACCCAACGAGTTAGTACAGAGAGGCAAACAAAGGAATTTTATATATTTTATATGGGAATATAAAAAGGGTTAAACGTAATTCTAAGAGAGGTAGGTAGTAGGATTGTAGAGTTTGAAGGCTTGAGAGTTAGTTATTTAAGAAGTCACAAATTGTGGGTCATAAATGTTGAATAACAGACAACGTAGGTATATATATATATGTATATTTATATATACATAACACATGTATGTATGTAGACAATAATAAAGGCAAAAGACCATTGACAAATGGTCAAGGAATCTCAATTTGTATTCAAATTGTCATCATCAAATATATATATATATATATATATATATATGTGTGTGTTTTTGTTTGTTATGTATACAAATATAAACGATAATAAAGTCAAAATGACCGCAGAGAGATCTTACTTTCACACAAAGATGGACTGCGAATCAAAATTCCTATATGTATGTATGTATGTACACTCGCTACATCAAATACTCTGATAAAAGTTTCTGTACATATACATATATTATTATGAATTTATGGACTATCTATGTATTTGGTAGGTACTTTAATGTATCTAAATATGGAAGCGTGGCTTTCTTGTAAGGGGAATGGAATGTTATATGAGGATGATGAGGATGATCGATCCATCCATCATCATTCTTTCCCTACCAAAGGAAACAGATGTAGTAAAATGCTATGATGCTATCACAAATCACAGACTCTAGAAATTGGTACAGATAGTTCATTCGCAATGTAAGAAGGGATTTCGCAATCTATTAAGAGAATAATTATACTGTATAATTGCACTCGTATGATTTCTGCATGGAAGAGAGAGAGAGAGAGATCTTCATTCGTCATGGAAGAATTTGACTATGTCTACGTATAATAAACAGCTTTATTATATTAGATTGAAGCATAATTATGTATGTATGCTATAGTTTATATTCTCTCTCTCTCTCTCTTCATTGATGAATGACTCCTTTTCTAAACTTTCTTTCAATGTGAGACCATAGCTATGTAGTATGTATGTAAGTAATTATTATTATTATTATTGTTATTATACTCGAATTCCCTGGTTTGTTTGTTTATTGTTGTTGTTTTATTTGATAATTAGTTAATGACTGAGTAAAAGTGAAAATCCTCATTCAACTCCAGAGTCCTCCTCACCACCGTTAGTAATCAATACCATTCACATATACCATGTACCTCGAACATAATACATATTTAAAAAGAAAAGAAAATATACAAACCAGAAGAAAAACATGGATATAATTTGTATAGAATTTATGACTAAAAACAAAAACAAACCAAAACGAGACCATAGATGAATTGTACATATATATATGTACATAAAATGCAAACAAAACACATGACAGGATACATCAATTTCGGCAATTTCCTTCTTCTTTGTCACTTTCACTTCTTCTTCTTCTTCTTCTTCACAAAAACCCGCTAACAGGGAATAGGAAGGAATTAGAAAATGACTACTCACTCAGCCCTCTACCATTCCTCGCATTAATAGATTTAATATATATTTTTTTATAATGTATGTATAATAAAAAATTGGATAAGAATTTCTCTTTGAATTTTACCTCGGCAGCTAATTACATATTTTCTCATTCATTAACCATCTATGCATTGCATCTCCCAACCTCTCATTCCTTAAGAAAGAAAGAAAGAAAAGAGAATACATACAAAATAGGCCCAAATTTCACATGTATGTAGTTTGCCAATTCCTTTCAAGGTTGTAATGATTCTACATTTAATACATAGCATCTTAGTTCCGAGTGTCCATTGTTGTTACAATTGAACAGTAAATCAACTATTCAACGGCACTTAAAACTACAATTAAAATACCACCAACAGTGTGCATATTTTCTATGCTTGTAGGATCACGAGGTTATCTGTATTGTGTCTTTTGCGTGCTGTACCTATGACCGTATCCATCACGTCAAACAGAGATATATATATATATATATATATAACTTTGCAACCTTTCCCCTTAAATTGCAGGGGAATTGCATTATTTTTGATATTTTGGGAATAGAGAACAGTGGATATAGAAATTGGAGTGCACTTTTTAATTGTGGGATAGTCTCCTCATGGGACATAAGGCATTCATATAATAATAATAATAATAGTAAAAACCAGGAGTAAAGTCATGTCCCATGCAATTCGAATATTATCCATTATTTTCTATATCTAAAAATAGAATTAGAACGCAATATAAATAATTAAGTAATTATTGAGCCTTTCATGAAACTCTACACATTTTGAAGAGACATCGACTACCATCAGAATCCATAGAGGGGATTCAAGTTCACAAAAGTAGTGCAGAAACACATTTTTGCCAATTATATCCCGTCCTTGATGATGATAAAAGTTATCAAATACGTCATTTCCGTAAAAATGTATTATTGTGAATTGTTCATGGTTTAACAACTATGAACAAACTATGGTTGTACTTTTATCCACCGCTCATTTGAAATGAATTTAGGTCAGAAAGGGATTCAATTAAGGTCACATCATGAGAGTCACTATAACATATATTATGGTATATATGTACATATAAATAAATGCCTCTCAATGTATGTAATTGCGAAAATGATTACTACAATTTCGTCCTTGTTGAGTAGTTAGTTCTTTGTTCCTATTTGCATTCTTTGCTCATCCCTTGTATAAAGAAATAAATAATACAAAATGGCAGGGAAAGGAGCAAGAGGAACTGAGGTATGTACATACTATTTCGTCATATGTACATTTCAAATGTTAAATGGAGTGAGTGAATGGATTGAAAAGACAATCATAATAAATGCTTTATTTTTAATGTAGAAGACCAAAGAAGGATACTAACAATGAACGATTCATTAATTAATAATTATTATTCATTTAAAGTGAGTAGTTGAATCGACTAAGTTGGAGTCGCCAATGTCGAGAGGGAGAGGAGATCCTTTGACCTTGATTACGTAATGTGTCATCTCCCCTATTTTTTATTTTAATTCAAAATTAGAAAATAAATATTATTTTGATATTGCATCATGTGATAAATAAAAGAGAGAAGGAAGGAGTCCGTCGGTCGACCCCTACTAACTCTGTAATTCAGAAGAAGAAGAAGAAGCCGAGTAAAGAATGAAATAATTTTGTCGTAAAATTTTGCAATTTTTTTTATTTTTTTTCAATCATAAATATCACATTTACTTGTGTTTAAACGCGTTCGTTCGTTTGTTTCTTTGTTTGTAGGCAGGCAAGCATCATCTAAGTATGGATAGGTGAAGAAAAGGATATGCCTTTAAATATATATACACGATCTTAGAAAGATTTTGTCTTGAAATGTAGAACATAATATAATATAATATAATATATACCTAAGAAAATATAAAGATAATAATAATAAAAAGAAGAATGAAATAATGGAGTAAAGAGACGTACTGTTTTGTGTGGTGTTTTTTTTTTTTATGTCTTGAGTAGGTACATTTCGAATTCGTAGAAAAATTATATAATTATTATTATTTAATATCATAGATTTTTTTACTTTTTTTTTTCTTAGAACAACAGATACAAGTTCTTTAGACTGTAAGGAATCGACTTTTTTTTTCTTTGTTTATTGTATGTATACATGAAGAGGTTTATTCTTCTTCTGAGTTTCATTGAGGATAAAGAGTAAGAATAGAAGGAGGAATAGAATCATAAAAGAGCAAGAAGGTATGTATGTATGTATGCAAATGATGGCAAATGCTGGAGGAGTTTTCATCTTATTTCTCTGGTACAAGGTGTGCACACTCCTCAACAGCAGAAGGCCAATCACAAACGTTTTCATTTTCGTTAAAAACAAGTCCGGAGGGACAAGTCTTGTGATGCTGTACCGTTCCTTGGCACACAAAGTACATTTTACAGTCATTTTTATCTCTATGGAAGCTGACGTGACCCTCATCCTCGTCACAGACTTGCTTTTCCTCTTCGGGCTCAACTCCTGCTCGGGGGGTTTGATAGGGACCTTCATATTTGAGTTCCACAGTGTAGTCTTGGAGTTCTTTTTTCATGGCTTTGATGAGAGGGAATTTTCCGGTGCCACAGTAGCCACGGAAATCATCCAAATCCACTGACCAGATCATGATGCCTCCAAAGCCCTCTGTTTTGAGCCAGTCCACTTTGGTGCGTAGGGATCGTTCGTCATCGAACCCAACCCATTGATTTCCGCGATAGGCGAATGGAACTTGTTGCTCATTGTCCCAAACGAGCGTTGTGTTGTCTTGATGAAGGAAGTCGCAGATTTCATAGTAGGAGAGAAATCCCTCCTCTCCTGTATAGCGACCTGCATCTCCTCCAGATTCGGCTTCTGCTCCGATGTCAAATTTGGCTACATCCTTGAGCTTGAAGGTACGACCATATACTGGCATGCCCACGTTGATTTTCTCTAGAGGAGCTCCTTTACGAACCCACTCCTTGACAGCATAGTCCACTGTGAGCTTCTTTTCTTCATTGGAGGCAGAATTCAAAGGAAAGAGTGGAGAATTGTGTCCCACTTCCTCTTCCCATTGACCATGAAAGTCATAGGTCATCACATTAAGGAAATCCAGGTACTTTGAGAGCTCTGGGACGTCATAGCCCGCAGAAATAGCTTTGTAGTTGGCAGGTACAGCAGCTGTGAGAAGGAGTTTAGGCTTTTTGGCAGACTTGTGCTCACCTTCAAATGCAAGACGAAGTTCTTTGACTAAATTAACAAAGGCAGCCTTGTCATCCTCAGTTTCAGGATACTCCCAGTCGATGTCCAATCCATCAAAGTTATAACGACGAAGGAACTCAATAGAGTCATAGACGAATCCATTCATTCTAAAAACGTTCTCTGTGATCTTACGGAAGGGCTCAGAGCCAAAGGACCATCCTCCAAGGGCAAGTAAGATTTTCAAATCTGGATTCTGTTCTTTAAGGAGCATGATACGATCATAAGTTCCTTCAGTGAAGGCATCACCAATGTCTCGATCCTCTGATTCAGCTAATTTATTGTTTGTTATGGTAGCAAAGGCAAATACGATATGTGTGCAAAGCTTAGGATCCAAATCCTCAGGAGTGAATTTCCCCATTCCAGGCCTCTTGTAGCTCCAGTTGGTGAAATAGCAAAATATTTGAGGTTCACGAAGATTTTCAGGAAGAGTATTTACGTTTTGAAGGAGAGCAGGAAGTCTGCTCTTCTTTTTTCCTTTAGAGACTTGTCCCAACAAGTCAGCAATGTCAATTCTTTGAGCGTCAGATAGATCATCCTCAACATATGGAGTGAGTCGATTTGGAGCAACAGTTTCCCAGTCAATGTCATCAGGCTCAATCCCTGGAGCAACTGTATCCCTAGGTACTCCCATTAACTCTTCACGAATAGCTCCGATTAGGGGATATTTTACACCGGAACCACAAATGGTTCCATTGAAGTCATCCATATCAATGGACCATACCATAGCTCCTGCAAAACCACTTGTTTTAATCCAGTTCATCTTGTGTCGAATAGAGCGTTCGTCATCAAATCCAACCCATTGATCTCCTTTGACCAAGTAGGGTACCTTCATTTCATCATCCCAAATGTAATTGGCACCGTTAAGAAGCATTTCACAGATTTCATAGTATGCCAAGAATCCGGCTTCACGAGTATACTCTCCTGTCTTTCCTCCATCTTTCGAAGCAGAATTTACAATGTAATTGCGTTTGCTGGCAAGAGTGAAGGAACGTCCATAAGTGGGCATACCAATGACCATTTTGTGTTTTGGGGCACCCAACTTGGTCCACATTTGAGCAGCAAAACTCACAGAGAGTTGTTTTCTCCATTCAGAGTCTGAGCTGGGTGCATAGAGAGGAGCATTGTGACCCGCCTGCTTTTCCCATTTACCATGGAAATCATAGGCCATCAAATTGAAGAAATCAAGCCACTTACTTACTGCAGGAACATCATATCCACCTCTCACATTATCGGGACCTACAGGAACGGCAGCAGAGAGTATAAGACGATCATTCTTTGTTTCCTCATGCTCATATTCAAAGGCTTGTCGAAGTTCTTTGAGGAGAGCAACGAAATTTTCCTTGTCTGGTCTTTTGGGATACTCCCAATCAATGTCAAGTCCATCAAAGTCATGTTTACGAAGGAAACTAATGGCAGAGAAAATGAATGTTTGTCTTGAGAAACGAGTTTCAGCCATTTTTTTAAACTTGGAAGTACCAAAGCTCCATCCTCCAATGGCTAGAATAACTTTAAGCTTAGGATTTTTGGACTTGAGTCCCACAACACGATCATAGAGACCGATCTTTCCGTCTGTGCTCACGTCATTTGTTTCAAAGGAAGTTAATTTTCCATTCTTGATCCAACCAAAAGCAAAGATCACGTGAGTGCAAATATGAGGATCAATGTTTTCAGGCAAGAACTTTCCGATCTTGGGTCTGTACTGTGACCAATTTGTGTAGTAGCATACAATTTTATATCCGTCGTCATTTGGAGCGGTTAACTTTGGAGTGAGGGAAGATCGTGAGGAGGAGGATTTGGAGGAGAGAGAAGGTCTTCCTCCTCGACTTCTGAATGCACTTCCTCCACGAGAAGGAGCAAACCTAGACCTCGAGGATTTCTTCTCTTCCTGCTCTTCAATACGAGGACTTCCTCGAGATGGAGCAAATCTTGAGGAGAAAACATCCCGAGACTCTTGAACCTCTGGAACATCCTCCTCTACATTAAGCCTTGGTGGACGACGGATCCTTTTTCTTGTTCTGAGAGAGGCAAGTTGACGTGTGTTACGAGTGAGGGATTCACTGTTGCTGGAACTACTAACACTGCTTTTGCTAGAGCTGCTACTTGAACTGCTACTACTCCGTCTTCTAGAAGCACTGGAGGATAATCTAAGCTTAATGGGCCGCTCAGAGTATGACAGTCCTATTACTGCTAAAAACAAGCAGGAAATGAGAAGGAATCTCATTTTAAATCAAAGTCTCTTTCTTTATAGTCAATTTAGAATAATTTTTTGAGAAGAGGAAAACACTGCACACTTGGTCAACTATATTATTATTTTTTTAAACATATATAAAATCAATAATTATGAATATTGTTTGGAACAAACAATCAGTGTTTGTAATTTATTTTTTTTTATTTTTTTCGATTCTCTGATCAAGATCACAAACTCTAATACATCAAAATAAAAATATATTCTAGTGTTGGCTAATCAACTATCACATCCAGACTATCCATTATTTCTTTAGTCAACGGTTTGCGGACATGGAATATGTGCGGCGCAAACATCAGTCACTTTCATGGTTCGGCGAAGGTACTATCGGGCCGCGAGTGAAGGGAACGCTCCCTTCAACCCAGTATGAACATAAATATCTACATACATTCTTATATTATAATCTTCGTTGATTTCTAATTTTTATTTATTTTTTAACAAAAATAAAATAGGATATAAATATGTGTATTTATCTATTTATTTATTTATTTCAAAACGACTTTGGTAGAAAAATAAATAATATTGATGAAAGATCTATGTAGGTATTTATTTACTTATTTTGCAGGTTGTGTGCAGTGAAGGTATTTTGTTGATGAGTCTGCCGTAAGATAAAGGGACGGGAGGAGGAGGAGGAGGGGGAAAGAGTCATTTATTGATGGTTTTTGGTTGTGTACATATACATATATGTACATAGATAAGATTTTATGAAGAAAAAAAAAAGGGTTTTGTACAGAAATAAATAAAAAATCACGACGTTCGTACACAGAACCGCGCCCTTTTTGTTATTCTATGTACATACATACATATGTATCAACCATCGTTTATGAAATAATAATAATAATAAATAACCACTACACGGACTCGAAACATGCATATGTACATATATACAATTCCATGATGATACGCACATGATATCAAGTTTTCGCGACCTTGGAACATATACATATAAAATGATCTATAAGTGTCAAATAAAGAATGAAGAATCAAATAAATTTTACATACATATATCTACGATATATGTATTTTAATATTAACATTAATACGAATGAAAGAAGAGTCAAAAGTCATTCTCATCCCTTCTCAGAATGAAAAGAAAACTTTCACCCTCAATTCATTCAGGATGGATATTGATGTACATATGTAGTGGGTACATGGCAGATACTACATTCTACATAGGTAGTCAGCCTCTCTCCCTCACTTTGCTTTCTTTCTCACGGGTACGTGAGCAGAGCTCAACGAGTAAAGGAGGCGGGATCGACCTTGAGGGAAAAAGACCTGAAGAGGGAATTCTCTAAAGGGTTACGCCCTACTCAAACAAAGACTTTTTAAATACCAATGGCTAAGCATCTACACACACATGGTTGTTCTTCTCCTGCGTATCAACAAACACGTTGAAAGTACTCGTTTTCTGCCCCATCCAAATACATACTTGCATATTGGAGCCTTATTCCCGCGTCCCTTAGAATCTTCATAAATTAGATCCTTCTATGTACAATGGATCACATAAATCTGACTTTGTTTCCTCTCTCTCTCTCTCTTTTTTTTTTTTGCAAAAATATAAAAGAATTCCAAAATTATTTTAATATAATATAAAAATATTTCATTAAGGCATATGCCGTGTTCACATTATATATATTATCCATTAAAAACAAAAACACACACACTACTAAGACAAAAAAAAGGTAGAGTCAGACATCTGGAGTGTACGATTGTACAATGTACCTATGGATAGGAGAAATATTTCAAACTTATCAGTTGTGATCTGATAAGAGATGAATTCCCTTTATTCTACGAATAAAACGATTTGAAAGTTCTTTTTTTTGTCAAAAAACAAATAAACAAACAGCAAACATTGGTCTTTCAGTTGTACATACATAATATTGTAGAGAGAATCAATTTGTTTTTAAAAGTACTATTGATTTTTATATTACGTTTATAAATATATGGTATAAGGGAACTCACTTCAACCACTTTCTAAAGATTACTATTTTTGGATGTTATTATTGAGGGAGGGAATAAAGAAGAAAAAAGTAAGAGTGTATCAAGGTCGAATCTAAATAATGACAGATAAATGTATTTATAAAGACATAAAGATATACATATATATATGTATATTGGATATTTAGGTATGACCATATGAATAAGAAACTAAAAAACAAAAGCAATTAGAAAATGATAAGATAGAGGAAGTGAAATGATTCATTGATAAACACATAAGTATTTGTCTATGAAGAAAGCGTGGATTTTGTACCATGGTACCACTACAATATACATATGGTCGGTGATCATTTAAATATGATTTTTTTTTTAATTATAAAATTTAAGGGGCATCGTTCATTTTAATAAAATATGCATGTAATACCTACATCAAATCAGCCTCTGAGGTCATCTTACCTCACATAAACCCCCTAAATCGACCATTTCTTGCAGCTTTTGAGTAAATAGGCAACTTCAAATTCGATCTCCTTAGCGTTTTTTAATCACATTTTGACCTCAAAATCAGTCTCCAGCGACCTTGGTCAACCTTGGATACCGACGGAACATTGCCTATATCCTTTTATGGGTCATGTTACTCCTAGTTTACCCTGTTCCCTTAGTTCTCCTGGCTAACTGTGAGGCTCTTTTATACATACGGTTCGAACAAAGGGACAAATTAATAGTAAACCAGCATTGAGGAACCCCATTTTGCTATAACAATTTAAATCGTCAACCCATATGTAGAACATATGGAGTGAGAAAGGGTGAAACTCAATGTATCAGACGGTTGAGAATCCTAAATACCTTGTGCGCATTTAAATAAGAGTTGTGCTAAATAGGAGATCATCCACACTAATTTGTAGATCGATCTACGTAATATAAATATCCTTGATAATGACTCTATGAACAGATCCTTTCTACCTAAAAGAATCAGTCTTTTGTATGTAGTCATTCATTATAAATGATGTGGTTTTGGAAATCCGTTTTGGTCGCAAAATCAGTTTTTGAAGGTCTTGGTCTCTCGACTTCTTCAATGTCTTGGTCGGATGATGTGGTCAAGACCACTTCACTGTTCATTACATCGAACTCAATAGCATTAATGAACTATTTTACATGACTTATAAAATTATAAGTCTTCAATAATAAAACGGATTCATAAAATTCACTACCTTAAGATCATTTGATTGGTTCATGCCCAATTAAATCCATTAACCCTCATAGAAATGCTTCCCATTTCAAAATCCAACTTTTACATCGTATATTTAAAGAAAAGAACATATTGGTTCCTAGTATGGACGAATTAAAAAGTCCGGTGTATCCACGGAGCCATGACTACTACCCAGATCATTCGGGCTACAATTGCAACATGGATTTTCATCTTTCATCTTTATCAAATGGAATAATAATAATATGCAATTGTGATACCATATTATTGTATATGTATTGCAATTTACAAAAATATTTGAGGATTGTGAAAGATTTAAACTGATTCATTGATGTGGTTAATTGTTTCTAAATGTATGTATTATAAATAATCAAATCTTTGTTAAATACATAATGGATATAACTAATTGATGATTATTATCCTATTTCTTCTGGAAAATGCGAAGCTCATCACCTATTATAACTATGATTATTACTATTATTAATAATAGTTATAATTAGGGAGTAAACATGTGTTAATTCGTAGGCACTAATTACTTCTTTACATACCTTGAAGGTACTTGATAACTTCCCAGACAATGCCCATGGTTTCCACGATCCTTCGACACAATTCAAATATTATTAATTGGTGCAAATATATTATATATAAATATATTTCTAAATAGACATTCATTCAAATTCTGTATTTTTTTTTTGTTTTTTTTTTCAAAGGATCGTAGGCAAAGAACCGCATTTTAATTTATAATGTGAACTTGAGCAGTACTCTCTTCAATGGATAGAGTTTGTAAATAGATCCGTTGGGTTGTATTCATGGCATGGACCTTAGTATGAGACTTCCCTATTAATTTGTATATCCAAGGACCGGTGACATGACACGGCGTTTTGGGAATATACATACATATGTACAATTTATTTCTAAGATATATTCAAATTATCATCTCTTAGCCTCATTCATTCTCTTTAAGTAAATGAAGAGGTTTTGTAAGACCAAAAGTTTTATTTTTGTAAGAAATAAATGTCACAGGGGTGAGCATAAGGTTGAAACCTTATTTAAATTTAATTCATAGAGTGATAGGTTAATCGTTGAGTAAAATATTAAAAGTGAATATTTTAGTAAATTAATTAAATTTTTATTCATATTTTATAAATGATTCATTATAACCACCTTGTTTATCGACTACCTCCCTTAGACGAGAATGAAATGCCTTACCCGCTGCACGCCCATTCCATCTCAATTGAGGAACAGATATCTTCCAAATTTGAATAATGACGAGTGTTTACCTTGAACTCGAGATAATCCTACACAAAGTAGTCGAGAGGGTTAAGATCTGGACTCGAAGGGGGCTACATAGATTTGTTCCAAAACGGAATTTTTGCTTTAAGCCATTCTTGGCATTGATTGATGGTGTGTATTGAAGCTCTGTCTTGCTGAAAGGTCAGCTGCATCGTTTTTTCCACAGAAGGACCGCAATCTCCAAAACATATGAAATGTAATCACCCGTCTTCATACTAAGAATCCGGTTAGGAATAGCTCTTTGGTCTAAAGATACATCTTTGATGATGAGGTCGAGGTATATCGTTTTTCTGGTTGAATTTTTGATCCAGGCTCCATTTTCTCTCATCCGAAACGACAATATTTCCCCTACGCGTGCCAAATTCTAATAATTTTTGACTTCTTTCAAACTGTTTCATCCGTGCATCATCCGTGAAATTCTGACCGTTACGAAACTTCAGGGAAATATCCCTAGGTCCTTCTGGGTGATTTGATCCATCAAAGTCCTTGACACATGGATCTCCTTTGCCATTTATCAGTAGTGGTTCATTTATCTTTTTGCTTGGACTTTTTGGACATTTTTCGGATAGCAAGCGGACCTTAGGTTTCCACTTCTTAGCTTGCCATCAAAATTTATAGTCTCTCGAATCTTCATGATATTATATTTTATAGAGCTAAGACTCATTTACAGTCTCAAAATCATACCAAGATTTCCACCGCTTTTCCTAGGTGGTGTATCTTAAATAATAAAAAATAACTTGAATTACCTTCGTTTTATATCAGAAGAGAAGGATGGAACCCAGAATGAGTAAATATTAATCGTATTGCAGATTGAATACTTCACTGCCAAAATATTGGGCACCAAATCTTCGAGGTTTAAAACTTTTGGTCACCTCCGTATATGGTAGGAATTACAATTTTTTATGTGATATTTTCACGACTACAAACAATAGACTTTTCATGTTACAAAACCTCTTCACTTACATAAAAATAATCATAATGTGTAGAGTTCTTAGAAATCAAGTGTCCATTTCCAAACACGTAGTGCCCTGTACACAGTCGTACAAAAGTGTACGAACCCCCTCCTTAAACATCCATGCCATCCCACTTAGCGGTACTTGAAAAACGTTCCAGATATATACCCCATCATTAATACTAATGCTATAGTAATGTACTTCAGTTTATCAATTGAATTTGTTATTTAAGTCTTTAAGTACCTTTAATTGTTATAGCTATTGGCACAAGTTAAATATGTACATAAAAATATTTTGTCATTATTCTTAATTAGGGATTACGTAAGGGATTTAATATTCATATAGAACATTGGATATTTATAAATATTTCTAAAATAGATTGATAATGACCTTACTGATTGGTATTTTTCATGATGTCATTGAGCAAAGTTTGTTCCATGGAACGGTTTTTGCGACCAATTTGAGCGCATTTTTAAGATTTAAGACAAAACGTCAAGATTTTGGGAGTGATACTGACCTATACATATGCGTAAGAAGGTTATTATCATATTATTCGTTACAATTATGAAAGGTCATCCAAGGCAGTGGTTCTTAATCTTTTTCCTATAGTTTACTTTTACGATCTTTCTATTAATTATCCCAATTTCCCCTTCTCCAACATTGGAGTACAAGTGGCAGGTTAAAAGGAAATAAGGACTTAATAACTCCATTAGTCAAGTTATAGATTATAATCCATAGCCTCAAACTAATTACTGATCTGTGATCAGTGCCTACAATACAGATATAGATATGGAACTTAAGAAATATATTGTTTTTGTTGTGTACTTGTCTTATTCTATTATGCTTACATTTATCCCCTAAAATATATGCTGCCCAACGTCTGGCCCCCGGGCCAGATCCGGCCCACGAAGCCTAAGAATCCGGCCTGCGGAATACAAACCATTTCAAGTAGTTCTATTAAAGAATGAATGTAAGAATAGAAATGTGAGTCCGGCCCACTGGCGTCGTTTTTTCATAAATCCGGCCCATGTTCGGAAAAGGTTGGGCAGCACTGCCCTAAAATAAGAAAATGTATCCTAGGTTAGGTATCTCTGCTTGTATTTTGGTTTAAATTAGAGTTGAGTTGTAAATTCCACGCTCAGTGTGTATGTAAAAAAAAAAGAGAAAAATTAACCTGGTAACCCTGAAAATTTGAAGAATGTTGGGGAGGAGAGCAGCGTCAGCTGTCATGGCGTTTTACTATATCATCTATTCTAAACTCTTTTATAGGGGAAGACATTGAAACTCTTTGAGAAGGGGTATAAGAAAATTTAGACAAATTCATTATTATTACTATATTTAAGTTCACTCCATTAGGCTTTGTATTGATTACCTAGATATTTTTTGTTGACGGTGTGTTTTACTCCATCAAAAGTGTTTTCCAATCAAAAATTAAGGAATAATGATAACAGATTCGAAAAATAAAACATTGTTTTAGATTAAATGCTTAGGATTTACAGCTATAGTATAAATAACCTCAGCCAAGACTAGGACAAGACCAAGACTTTGAGGAATCGGAGACCAAGACGGTATCAAGGAAACTGAGACAAGTGCAAAAGATTGCCCTTGTTATTTTTTAGAATATATATTGTTTTAATCTAATTACATTGGTCTTGGTCGTGACTACGAAATCAAGACTTTCAAGGACCGAGACAAAACTAGTACTAGATATATATATATACATATATACCTAGTGTGTATACCATGAATAAAGGAATGCAATTCTTTCCCTTTGTATGTACATATATACAGGGTTATTCATACATTTTTGATGTTTCATAATTAATGCTTGTTTTTTTGGGTTTTTTTTTGCACTTAATCAATCAATATGCATTCAGATTGGCTTAAATTCAATTCTCATTCAATCATGTCAAAATATATTTATAGGGATGACTACAATATATAAAAAAAATACTGTCTTCATCAAGATTGAGCCGCAATTCATACTGATCGAAAATCTTAGGAATGGTCGAAACAAAGAATTTCAGTTTGGGGACTCCTTCAAGTCCGGATGGGATTTCCCTTAATTATTTTGTACAGGGTTAGGTAAGGATTCATTTCAATCAGATTTTGAAATATCTCTTTTTCAAACCATGAAAGAAGTGTGTGAAGGACTTTCGAGCAAGCACATCCGTTGAGCATACAGCTCTTTCCAAGCTTGCTTATCGAGCGTAGAGTCAAACTACGGCAGTTATATGGAATAAGCTGTAAAAATAAAAGATAAACTTGGAAATAGCGTCTAGATAACTTTTGTTTTTACCCTAATTCTATGTAAATTGTATTTTTTCGTATTATTAATTAATTATATTATTGCATAAATTAATAGTACCTTTAAAAGCTCTGAATAACCAGCACCCTGTATCCACATTATACGTACAAAGTATTTCATATTGTATTGGAGCATAAAGTACCTGCTACAATATCTACAATGCCGATAGGCAAAACTGTCCATCTAATAAAATAATCATGTTTGTCTCTACAAATATCATGTAATCAGTATATTAATGAGTTTGTGTTAGGAATGCACAAAATATTATTTATTTACAATAAAAATACTTATATATACACACACAAAAAAAATAAAAATAGTTTAACCTACTATATTTAGATGTTAAATTATTTAGACACATATCTATATATTATCATGATGATCCAATGACAAACAAAGAAGGAATTGCATTAAATATATACCAATAGTTGCTTTAGAGTAATGATGCTACTGTAATTTCAAGTATTTGTTCATGATAGATACAGCAACTGTGGGATCATGTTATACATATGTAAGTAGTGGGTAGCAGTGTGGTCACAATACTCATCTTTATCTACTGGGTTCCGAATCAAAAGTGGTAAAGGTATTATTTAAATACTTTTTGTTATTAATAACAATATTAATAATTACTTGTTCGACTCAAAAGTATAAAGCGTCATGAAAGCTTGTATATATTCATATTTGACATTTGACAATTTTGATAGGTTTTTTTTGTTACGTCATCGGCAGGCTAAATAATTTTATAATGACGTAATAAAACCCCAAGTACCGGTTTCCATACCAACTTGGTATAGTGTCATTTGAAAAGTCTCAGGTCCCTAGGAACACAATAATATCTTTTATACCTTCTCAAGTTCAATATGGGAATAAGCAAATTCAATATGGGAGTAAATGCACTGAACTGGAACTTGTTTATTACCATATTGAACTTGCTTAGTCCCATATTGAACTTGAAAGGGTATAGTGTAATTAATGTGGTAAGTTGAGCAGGGTGGAAGTTGCTTGCTACTGCTGACTGAGATAATTAATTTGTCAAAAAACCCAATAACTTAGTTATCAATTTTTTAATTTAAAAATGATTATTATGATAATTGATAATATTTATAAATTATCTAAAAACATGAGTTAAAAGATTCCTCTTAAATTTAGTCTCTAAATTTTTTTTCCACATATATTCTATGGGATATGTGTTCTTTGATGTGTTTTGTAATGAAATTTATGAGCTAGCCCATGGTCTTATATATGGATATAAGCTGATCTGATACACCTAAAAGGACTCATTGGTAGTGGACATTGCCAACATGATGAGAGTGCGACTGTCCACTATAACTCATTCAGAACCAGCCACGACCTTACTCCAGGCTAAAAAAAAATCGATTTGCTTTTAGTCATCACTGGCAAGAATGTTTAATATCTATGGACTTTCACCCCTGATTCGAATTGAAAAGATTTGCAACATGAAGTTTTTAACTTTAGACTCGTGAAAATCTAAATACTTTGAAAATGATGTATTTTTGTCTAGGGAGGAGGGGGGGGGGATGGAGCAAAGCATGAACCTCCAAAATTTTAATTAGGGGACCTTATCATATAAAATATATACCTAATCATTTCCTAGGCTTCAGAGTTAAAAAGAAGAAGAAAAATCCCTTGAGCAAAGAAATATTGATTTTGATTTTTAAATATATCCATAGTACAATTTTGTTTATTTTCCCATACGGTTTAAAAATGATGTAAATATAGGTATTCCGTACCTATGTAAAGAGTAAGGAAATGTCAAAGTGGAGTTCTAGGCTCTGATAGTTTTATATATATATATATATACCTTTAAAGCCGTTACATAAATAATTCATGGTCTTAAACCCAGTTAATAACCTTATATCAATGTTAGTATTTAAGTATGTTCTACATACTAAAGACTTGGACGACATTTTTTTTCCTCTTTCTTTTGTGAGTGTGTGTGTGTGGAGGGGGGGGGGTGAGGTGAAGGTCCTGTAGCCTTTTCAAAATATTGAAAAAAATGCATTTATCTACAGGATATGGATAAGTGGCCATCTTTGCCCCCCCCCCTCCTCATTGAAGTCGTAAGAGAACCACCTTGCAAGATCCTTAAAATACAACACATGATTTACAACACGTTGTTTAATAATAGTAATAATACTGTAGGAGTTCAATGGACCCATATATAAATATAAATAGACATATATTTAGTCTATGTATTTGGCAAGTCACACAGTTGTTAAATTGAGTCAAAGTACTCTTTGTAAATAAAATGAATGAATTACAGAATAATCTTCTTCTTCTTTTTTTTTTTTCATTTTTTCAAGAATGGGTTCATGTGTAAATGAGACTACTGATTATAGAAAATATGTAACTACGAAACTGCATTTCTATGATTTAGTTATCCAATACCTAGCTTTGAACTACCCCCAAAGAACAAAAAACCTTCTATTTAACAGTTGATCTTGAATACAGTAACAAAGTTACCCAATTTTGATAGGGAGGGGTAAGTCAGATAAGATGCTTAAAAAAAACCAATGGGTCGATTGTCTGCATATTTTATAAATAGAGTAATTGATAGGAATGTAAATCATATGCAACTCGGGCTTGTAATAAAAAAAGAAAGAGAAAATCAACCTGGCAACCCTGACAATTTGATGAATGTTGAGAGTGAAGCAGCTTGAGCTGTCATGACGTTGTACTGAGCTACAAGCTGCTATTCTCCTTTATATATGTATACAAATGAAGACATCAAATATAAATAATAACATTATGTATGTATACCATAGATGAAAGGCAGAAAATTAACTGAAATTAATGTCAGGAAAGCCCTTTTTTGATTACATTTTCTTTTCTTTATTGACCCTAATGCATGTATTCCTTCATGCGAGATCTGTTCTATCAGGTAGATGCTCACCCCTCAGTAGTAATAAAGGAAAAATGATAACAGCTTTGGAAAACAAAAAGGTCTGTTGTTCGAAGAGCCAACTCCACAAAATCTCGCACTCGGCATTTTGCATATTATTTACATTCCTAGTAATTGAGCCGAAATTGCATACTATCAATGACGCACCATACAGTTTCATCCCATGTCAACTTTTTCTTTTTCTTCTTAAAGTTAAATAAACTGGGACAAGGGGTACTCCTGCCCCTACACCAACATGCATTAAATCAACCCTGATTGGCTTGACGCATGATATATCTATCTATCTATGTATGTTAATGTTGCAGGCTCCTATGGTCATATAGTACATACTTTTTAACGGTCAGTTCCTTGTATCCATGTCCGTATGCTTGAATGCCGTACTTCCTGACTTTTCAAGAACGTGTGGTTCAAGGTTTGTTATTATGAGGACTGGATATTGGTAGGTAGGTATGTGTTTTTGTTTTTTTGGGGTGGCATTTCTATTGTATGTACATACAATGATTGATTCTATTGCTACATCGTGTTTTGTATCTATACATACATGTTATATGTAATATCCTTATATATATAGTATTTTTTTGTTTATTTTAAGGTCTCTCCTGGTGAGAGAAAATCTTTTGAAAGATACATTATCAATCAATTAAATTTCGATTAAAAGGACAAAGAGACGACTATAATGGATCCTTATTGACAAATCATTTTCTCTTTTTGATTCCATTTCTTATATGCACATAGTCCAATACCGTATAAAGGACGGGATTTAACAAATACATACATATGTACACTGAATAATGTACATAATTCAGTTGCATTCTCTCCTTCTGATTCGTAGATATCTCCATAATTTGTGGTTTTTATTACCCATGTTTTTGCTTCTTTATCATCAAAGAATGATATATATATATATAAAAGAAGTTTCCTTTTGACAACATTATATTTTATATTTTATTATACTTTGTATTTTAGTAGATTCATATACATGATGTTCCTTTTTGATATTTGAACGTGTATGTATGTAGTATAACTTCTCTTATCTCTCTCTCTCTCTCTTTATATATATATATATATATATACTTCCAATGTTAATGAAAAGGTCAAGAAAAGAAAGAAAGAAGGAAAGAAAGAGACAAAATATTGTCTTCACTGAAAATCTTTTTCCACAAGATCATGGATGTCATCTCTGAAAGAATCATTATTTATTCTCATGGTGTAGTTATTTTTATTTTGTTCATATTCAACGCCTTAATTAATTAGAAGGCATCATGAGGCCTTGACAAATTTTACTATACAAATGATTTTGTCCTTTGTACATATTTATATATATGTTGTTTCTTTATTGTTTTCTTCTTGTCAGCAGTCAATTTTCATACTAGGTTCTGCTTGTCCCATATCGTTGATTATGAGTATATTCCTCAAATATCTATAAAATACTTGTTTCACATTTGGCTAAGAACGGGCCATAAACAAAATAATTATGGTTCATTTTATTTCTTTTTCTTTTAGGGGAAAAAGTCAATGAGGTCTTCCATGTGAAGATGTATCCCCCCCCCCTCAATATCTACAATTAGTGAGTTCTAAAAGTTGATTGGTAGAGAAGGGAATTACCTTCTTCTCTAAAAGCTTTGACCAATTCCCTACTATTAGTTAATGAAGAATAACAGTCCCACACTTGGGACCAAAAGAAGATCAAGAATTTGAGAAGTCGAGATCACGACGAGCTTTTTGGGAGTAACAAAAATACACTGTATTCTCCCTTATGCTGATTTTGATCAGTTGACTCTTTTGATTTAAAGCAGCTGATCCTACGTATTATGAACTCAAAAAGGATATTATTAATTATGATTTTGATGCATAAAAAATATATTAAATCAAGGATTGCGCGCCCATTTTTTGAATTTTGAATATATTACATGTAGTAACGATTGGTTTGTGATTAGTAGAATTTATAAATATATAGTATATCTAAATAATAAATTCTGCCAAATATTAACAAGTTGGCAACAAGGAAAATACAGAAGGGTAGCAGCTACCAGTTGTTTTTCCAAATTATTCCTTTCCCTTTTGATAGTCGAGGTTGCATGTGCACAAAAAATCTCGACGTGGATCTAGAAGATGCTAAAACGTTCTGAGGTTGAAACATAGACAGTATCAAGACTTTAGGGAATCTAGACTATGTTGAAACTAGGAGAAAATTGAACTGAACTATAAGACATGGGCAAAAGGTTGAGAGATAGAGTTGAGTTGAGCCCACATCCTTGATAATCAATTTAAACTCATTCTTCTTCTCTGTATCGTTGAAGAGGCAACCCTGCTACAATTGCTGATTAGTAAGAACTCTTGCAAATGAAAGTATGTCCCTTCTCATCGATATATGACGATTCAAATACCTTTAAGACACCTCAGTCAGTCTCTATCAGTTATTGAGTATTATATGCATATATGTAGAATGAGGTCAAATAGCAATCAGCCTATAAAATGCAGTGTAGCCAGAAAGTAACAATGAGCACCTTCACTCACCTCATCCCATATGAGTTAACAATTCATATTGAAGCAATTTATATTTATATTCAATGTAAGTCGTAGTTTCACTTCTCCCTCTCCTCACGAAATCGGTCCTTAATACGATTTCATAATCCACGACTATTATTCGTGTGACATCATCGCATAGCTGTAATTGGTTATCCCTTACAAATCACTCAGAACAAGAATGTTTTCTACATACATAACTGTATGTATCTATGCATCAATAGTGTCCACATGAATAATTAATTATTAGAGTCTTTATTATGTAAATATGTATTTACGTTGCTGTATATGTATAGAGTAGGGTTTTTGACATGCTATTCCTTTTTATAGTTAAAGATTCGAGATGGATAGAACGATGGTGGTCGCTACATCCCTACATTCATATATGTACATATGTAAGTGGTGCTTGAGTGGAAATCAATTGGGCCTTCTCTACTGTTGAATTTATACATCGATGTATGTATATGTACATTTGTACATCTAATCATAAAGGTTAATGAAATCTCTCAAGGTGATGATGGTAAGAGTTTTTTGTTTTTTGTTTTTTCTTTATTTCTTTTTTTCTTTTCTTTTTTTGGGGAGAAGGAAGAAGAGGGAAGGAAGGAAGGAGAGAGAGAGAGAAGAGAAAAAGTTAGATCAAGGTAAGTATTATGTACTTATGTAGAGGCCTATAATACCTATATTATGTATATGTATACATAATATAGGATATGTGTACATACATACATATAATGCAGACTTAATACAAAATAATAATATGATGCTACTTGATTGTCCATCCGACCATTCCTCCTCTCTCTCTCTCTCTCTTTCCCTTCCTTTCCACCCAAGGAAAAAGTCAAAAAACATCCATACTCGGCTCATACAATTATGTATTTATTGAAAACAAAGTTGTCAGGTGGATTTCCGAAGCCTTGAATCCTCCTCCACCTCGCTACTGCCATCATTCACATTTATTTGAATGAGAAGTATGTAGGTAACTCTGGAATAATAATAATAATAATAATCATAATTCTAATAACAATAATAAAACTTTCATTTTCCCTACATCATCATCACGTAAGGGAAGCGTGACGTACTGTGGGATTTTTCATCTCCCATATTCATCATAGACTATTATAAAATACACAGTATATTAATATATTATATGCCTACGATGTTCTTCTCTTTCTTTTTTATGATGAATCGACTTATGGTTGTCCATTTGTGAAATGTGAGCTTTTTGCATTACTTGACGGCGGCCCTCGTCTTAAACTCCACTTTTAAATAGACCCAAAATCCTACGAAATGAGCTGTGTTTTTTTTTCTTTCTAAAGGCCACAATGTTTAAGTAGAGTTGAGCAAACTTTTCTCTAAGCTGACATTGATGATGAAATAAGTATGTAGCTCACATGTGAGTCACGAGTGTGACTCTCTCAAACTTTCCTCCTCCTCCTAAAAAGAAATGGCTCGAAATTACGAAAATAGTTGAGATATTTACATACATTGTATGTAGTGTTGTGTTGACTCGATAAAATAATATAACTATTATTATTATTATCGACTCGACTCGCAATTGAAGATGGACTTTTAAACTTAAAGAGCTCTGAGAGGTCACTCAGTATTTGTTTTTGTTTTTTAAGTCGGTTTGATTTTAAATCACTCAACCTCAAATTGAAGTCCTACAATCTTTGCTCATCAATCCATATTTTATTTTCCTCTATTAAAATTGTGAATACTTAATATTTTTCTATTTAATATATATATATATATATAATATATATATATAACATGACTAATGCGGTCAATGAATATATGCATTGGTGATATAATAGAGACTATCAAGTGTGAGTCATTGGTATCTTAAGCCAAGCAAGTTGTATAGACTGCACTATGGATCTGATTTTTATTCGTAAATATAATAAAGTATAAGAATATATGTACTATGAAATACTCTCAGGAAAGTGTCTGTCTCTTCATGATAGAATAATTCATTAAAGTCAATCATCACTCCTATTTCCAATCGGAGTAAATCAGTTCTTCTCAAGCTTTGTTTTTATACCAATGCAAATTAATGAGATGATAAGCAAATGTACAGTTGAAGTCATTCAACTAGTAGAAATACCACAGAGTGCAATATGAAGAAGCTCTGGAGTAAATTGTTTGAGAGTCACTGCCTTAGCACGACGTGCTTTTTTGTGCACTCGCAACCTCAACTCACAAAAGGTAAAGGGAAAATTTGAAGGAAAAACATCTGGTAGCTTCTGCATTTACCCTGTTGCCAACTTTTTAATATTGGGCAGAGTTATTATTTAGATATACTAAATATTTATAAATTCTACCAATTTACAAATCAATCGTTAATACTTGTAATATATTCAATAATTCAAAAAAAGGGCGCGCAATCCTTGATTTAATATATTTTTTATGCATCAAAATCATAAATAATAATAACAATACCCTTTACGAGTTTATAACACGTAGAGCTTTAAATCAAAAGAGTCAACTGATGAAAATCAGCTGAAGGGAGAATACAGTGTGTGTTTTTGTTATTCCCAAAAAGCTCGTCGTGAGAGACACTTTATATTTATATAGCTTTCCAACTATAATATTGACACACGGCATGTGTGACTATTTCATTTTTTTTAAAAATATATAATGACTTATATAGAGTAAATATTGAACGACTCCACTTCAAGTCATTTTAACACTGAATCAATCAACAGTGTTCAGAGCAGTACTATGGGGTAAAGGAAATAAAACATTAACCGCTGATAAATAAATATATATGTACAGTGCATTGATCCTTAATATAACATAGGCCTTAAAATCAATGCTCTCCTCTTCTCTTCCCTCTCTCGTATTGGTCCTTGAAAAAAGGTTCTAAATTTTAAAGTGCCCTCTACAAGGGATTTTTAGCACTAATGGATATTTTAGTAAAATACTTTAGTTTACTTTAATTTGAATTCATTCAGTAAAAACTTTGAGTCCCCTTCACGAAGGAGAATATTTTAACAATATTCTTAATCAGGGGATTAATTAAAGTATTATTTTTTTACTCTCAGTAGATGAATGCTGGAATAGACAGATAATAGATTGGATGAATGATGTCTTTATGCTGATATCATAAAGCCTGGGACAGCTTTTGTTTTTTATTAGTACGTGTCCTTCAAATTGAGCGTCAACAATTGGGGTTTGATATAATTCCCTATATTTGTAGCATACTGAATATGTATTTTTCTCATAATAATAATAATTAAATAACAATTCAACATACATATTTTAAAAAAATGTCTTATTGCTATACATGTACATATTTTGAAGAGGATGTGTATTGTGGTATTAACAATATATGTACATATGAACTGCGTCAGAGTATTTTATGCTCAATCCCTCTGATGAATTTGCATAATCATACTACATATATGAACCATTTGTCTAACATCAATGTCTTCTTTCATTTATAATACATAACATTAATAATGAGAGAGCATGTTGTATGTTAACATGATGAATGCTTCCTCTAAGATTTGATAATTATAATAATAATAACTATAACAATAATAATAATATGTATAATGACATTGTTAATTATGTTAATGACGCAGAGGGAGCATTTTGCCCTTGACGTATGTGAAGATGTCAGGGTTAGTAAGTATTTCTCTTTAGATTAGAAGAAGGTTTAATTATGATTATGATTATTATTATTATTATTATACTGTACTATTATATTCTTATCATCATCTTGTAATTGTTTGAGAGAGAGAGAGAGAGAGAGAGACTAATTAAAAATCACGTCCTGCTCTTCAAATCCACCTTGGAATACATGTACTTATATACTTTGTACTTATAGTGTACATAGAACATGATAACTAAATCCCGTGCAGAGACATCCAAAATAACTCCTTTGAAGAATGCAGCTTGTTCAAACCACAAAGGAGCAACAAAAGTGTTTTGTGATTAATGTGTGACGATTGGGTTTCTTATGCTCCTATATGTATATGGATAAATACCAGTTGTCTCTCAAATTCAGGCACACCCACAGTGCTACCTATTCCAGAATTCCTTCACTCAAAGGAATGCTCACCTCTCACATCCATATCTACCCCATAAAAAGGACTTTGTATACTCATCTATAAGAAATGGACCCACTTTTGGGTTAGAATTGAGAAAATACATATATGAATAGGAATTAGAGTAGGTACATTACTACTACTCCCTTAATAAGATTTCTTCATGGAGGGAAGGAAATGGAACATTGACTACACAAGGAAAAGAGTGAAGACTCTGTTTCTTTTCTTTTTTTTAAATCAAACTGTTCCTCATATTATTTTGAAAGGAGCTGAATGATTTAATTTCCTTTCAAATTAGAAAGAGCATCATCATGTATTGGAATTTCCGTAGAGAATAGGTAGATATTAATGATAATATCCTCCGGATATCCTTCTCTCCCACAAGAAATCCCTCTTTCCTTACATATCTATATACCCCCCCGATTTTCTGTACAAAATATGTACATATTTTGAGTACAAAATAAATAAATGCGGTACAAATGTACATACATACCTAGAGGGTAGGCCCACAATTTTGCCTATCATATCCGTCACACACACACACACAATATGTGCATATTTTAATAATAAATGCAATAGCAACATATTTTGAGTGTTGAATGGCACGCCCAAAAATCATAAAATTTGCTTTCATGTGAAGTCCATTCACCCGAAGGAAGTGAGAGGCTCCAAGCTTATTTTGAACTTTATGTAATATGTATGTAGTTATTCTGTCGTGTCTATAAATAGATAGAGTACCTTCGGATAGGTGGTTGTGGTGGTGATTGGTAGGGCGTAGTTTTGCATGGAAGATGTAATCATCATACAAGTATCTTTTTGGGGATTGGGGAGGGGGAGATGAAAAAGGTAGATTTTGAAGGATCCCTGAGTAAAATAGCAAAATTAAAATAGTATTTTGTCAAAATAGGGAAGACTCATGATTTTTAATAATAATTAATTATTAAAATTGGTGAAGGAGATCCAAGAACCTTTTGATGCAATCATGGTTATCAAATATGTATGAATTATGTAATATGAATACATGCTATTTGTTAGAACAACATAGGTAATGCTCTATACCTAGAGCTACTTGGATATACTTATTATATCCCTGTAAGTAACCTTGAGAATGAAATAGAAGAAAGAAAGAAAGAAAAAAGTATTCCTTGAATACGGAAGAATTATTAGTAGTTTATTATATGGCCACAAAGATATGTATTTTGACTATAATAGTGGTCCGTCCCTACATGGTGCATATTGTGTACTATATGTATAAACAAACAAAAAAGTGTATCCGCTACACCCAGAGAGCGCAGATCTAAGGTCCATTTGAACGAGAATCATAGCTATGATCCTTAAATTGTTATTATTATTATCATTCATAGAAAAAGGAAAAGTCCTCAAACCCAAAAATGAGTTTTTGAAAACATGGTCGGGCGTGTTCCTGATCCAAGGGACAATGTATGTATACAACATGTATGTATGTATGTACATGTATATTTCCTACTTTGTACAAGTCTTCAAGGCCTACACATTAGTTAGTTTGTTTTGTAGCCTAGGTATAACCTCAATCCATGCTTCAAAGCTTCTCCATATACCTATGCATAATATATGTATAAATTGTACAACACAGATACAATTGGCCCATCTACATATTGCTGCCGCCTACATAGGGGTATATGTATTGTAGGCAATATACTTTAATTACTTGTTAATGGATTAATTATGTTTCTTTGATTACACATATGTACATATGTATGCATGGTTAGTTGGTTGGGCCAAGGATGAATCATTGTTCATAATTGCGTTCCTTCATGAAATATGTACATTGAGGAGCTTCTCAAATGAATTGGTAAATTTTGACGACTCCAACCATTTTTTCCATTCTTATAGGTTGTTGCATCCTATAAAACCTGGTGGGTTTTTTTTAAAAAAAACCTCGTGACTTCTTCCTTCAATGCATTTTTTAAAAGGGAGTCGAGAAATTAGAGGGGAACTCTGTAGTGTAGTGTAGAAAATATATATATATATTTATATACTAACAAATTAGGTATTATGATACTAGAGTAAGGTAAGGAGTGACTCGTACACGTTGGACAGGTTTATAAATGTTTAGTGTATTTTTCTAAATCTTAAGCAAAGATAATAATTATATATGTAATTACATGTAGGTAGTGCACTCATCCTTACGATATCTACAACTCATGAAAAATCCCTTGAATACATACATAGAGGGAGAGAAATAAAAGAAGGAAAAAAAAATTACTTTTGATATTATTTTGACTGCATTAGAGAAGCTGTGTGAAAGACCTTGAAACTTCTGCAGTCTATTATATATATATATATATATATATATACATACTTGGTTAGTTATTTAGTTGCACAAATCATTTAATGACTAAAATTAAGCATGCGATAATGTAGAACACTATTATCAGGAGTTCATCAAGGATTCTTTCTTTCTATACTACATGTTGGACATTAGCATGTACATACATACATACATACTTGGGGCATGATGAAGGACTTCTCTGACTCATTTCCTTATACATATATACAATTACATATATGAACTTATAATAATATTAATAACGTAGTAGTCACCACCCTCAACGCAATTAGAAAAACACCTTGAGGAAGGAAAATATCGATTGCAAAAAAGGTAAAAGACTCTTTCACCTGTGTGAGGAGTGTGTTCCTTGCATAGGTACATATGTACTACTTATATCCTATGCAGTCTCCATATCGTCTGAGAAAAGTGTACCTACTCAAGTAAGCACTCCACACCCATGTCATAAATCAATAAATAAATATTTACATATAGTTATAAAAAACACTCAGAATGGTCCTTTCCCAGGGACCATTGGATGGGAAAAGTGTATCTCACTCAACCTTCAAATTGTTTATTTTTCGCCCAAGTACATAGTATATTACATATACACATTGGCATAGTAATATTTATTGACTCACGCAACTTTTCTTCTTTTTTCAAAAATTATAATTGCTAGGTACTCATTACAGACTTCCCCCTTACTTGATTGGATTATTCTTGATTAACTCATGGTAGGAGTTTGTTTAGAGTCTAGCAGCATTTTTAACAGGAACAAATTCAAATAAATCAATCAATGTGTAGAGCACTCTTGAAAGTTGCATGACTGACGGGAAAACTAGAGTATTTCATTGATGTTAGTGGGGATAACGGACTGAGCAATCTTCATGAAATCCCTCAAGACTTTCCTCCTCCAAAAAGAGAAGGGCCTAAAAAAACTATCTACATAGTGGTTAGTCCATTCGTCCCAACTGTGGAACTATTCTACTTCAATAAATAATATTAGGAAATTGTTCATTGTGCATTAATAGAGATAATTCAAGTAGCACGCTGTATTCAAACACTAATAACCCCTAACAAGGACAGAAGAATCAACGGTTCACAAATAAATACCACAGAATAGTGGTGAATGTTTTGGCTAGGGATATCATTTCTGTATATTTATAATGATTACAAATGTGACTGTTTGTTTATTAGTATCAAATGATTGTTTTTCCTTTGGGCAAGGACGTTTTGGAGTGTGTACAACATTGCACAACAAATACTATTCAATGGCTATTTACTCTATGTAAATACGTATGTATGTTGGTTGCACCAGTGGTAACATCCGTCAACAAAAAAAAACAAGGGAAGAGGCACAAAAAAGGGGTCGAATATTTATCACATCATCATATCTACCTATAACCAATTGATACCGTTAGCTTAATCACTCATGAAGTATGTATTATACGAGATATGACGAGAGAGGAAGTGTGTACTTACAACAAGGAGAGGAAAAGCCAAAATATTATATACATATATCCATATTAAAGGTTGCGTTATTCTCCTCTCCCCCAAACGGATCTTTTTATAAAGTATGCTATGTATAAACTATAATTCATGCCGTTAGCCAACCAACAGTTAAAATTTACATTGTATTTTCTTCTCAACTCTCCTTTTTCTACATCTTTTCTTCCTCAGGTCATGAATGTTTGAGGGAGCGTTGATTGGTTCAACTCTAATTGGCTCTACTGCCACTAAAATATGAAGAATGATTCCATAGTATTGGAAAGAGGATTTGGTCGACTGGATGCTCCTACCAACTGGTTTTGAGCTTTTTGATTGTTTCTTTTAAGTGAAGGAAAGGTTGCAAAGGCATGAGGGAAAAAGATAAGGACTAATTAACTATTATCATGTTTCATCAACGGTTTATTTGTAAATCACGCAATACCTACATGACAAACGTCTCTAATAAGTTATTCCTCTTTTAGACGGACGACTTAGGTAAAATGGGTGGGTGTGGTTGGTTGTACATTCC